>JANHFQ010005925.1:200622-210939 GCA_032468035.1 Aparallactus werneri | reverse complement strand
GCTGGGGTGGGCATGGCCTGCATTTGGCCCACGGGTCACCAGTTTGACACCCCTGGCATAAATGAAGGATGCAGCTGTTCATGCTGGCCTTTCCTCAAAGGAATGAAGGAAATTCTGCCTCTGTTTGCTTAAGTATAATTAGAACTCTTTGGTTGATATGGAAAAAATGCAGGAGTCCTGGTTGCATGAACTTTTTTGTACTTGTGTTGATGTCCTGTTTCTAGGCTTAATTATTGGATATGTATTTATTTATCAAATTCCTATTTCATTGCAATCTGAACAAATTATCGGCAGAATATACAATAACAAAGTAAAACACAAGACATTTAGACCAATACCTACGCCCATTAACAATTAAATGACATCACATTCCAAATGCTCTCCAGAAGAGTCCTGTTTTTCTCCTTGAAAATGAAAAACATCAGGGCTAAAGCAAGCCCCAAAGGGAGGCCCAACTCAAAGGGACAGCCCTACAGTTGAAAAAAAAAAAGGCTTTGGAACCCTTGACCTTCCCAAAATGGGAAACAACCAGCTGCTTTTCACAGCACCATCAGATTATCCCATGGAGAAAGACACCACTGCAAATAACTTGAGGCTGAGCCTACAGGTCTTTTAAATTTAAAAAAAGGCACTTTGAATTGGATTTGGAAGCTAATAAGTTGTCAGTGCAAGCCCCTCCCCACAGGGCATCATATGATCCCACTAACTATTACTGGTGAGCACTAGGCCACTGCATTTGGCACCTGCTGAAGTTTCCAGGCTATATGGTAAAGGTAGTCTCACACAAAGTATGTTGCACTAATGTGAGCAACATACTGATACAAGGGTGTGAGCCACTGGAGTAACGTGGCCACACTTGTTCGAGGTGGCCGGGCTGGCTTAGGGGTTTTTTAAAATTTAATTTTTTTATTTTAATTCAGGGTTTTTATTTAATTTATTTTCAACTTGTATACTGTATTTATGTTTTATTCTACCCTGTAAGCCACCCCGAGTCTTCGGAGAGGGGCGAGGTATAAATTTGATTAAAATAAATAAATAAAATAAATATGATATAATTTCTGTCATCTCAATAGATTCTTCTAACTGGCTTCTAACCTGGAAAAGATGTGAACAATTCTATCCACAAAATGCTTGGCCAAACTATCATAATTTATACTGACTGGGTCTTCTGGCCTATCTCCTGGAGGGGGGAGGTCCAGATTTTTTAAACAGCTGGCATTCCAATGGTCAAAGAAATTATTTCCTGTTAAATAAAAGATATAAGTGGAGGAGAGGGGATAATTTTCTAACTAATCATTTAGGCAAAAGTTGATTAGAAACTGGTTGGGATACACAGTGGAGAAATGGATGCTGTATTGAAAACCAAATGGGAAATCCTTCCCCAGTGACCAGTGGTTTTTCTAATATTGGTAATACAATTTGGATGTTCTAGCTTTTTATATGCAAACAGGTTCTTGCATAACTGTATTTCCAATTCCATTACAGTTAATCCTACCATATCTTAAGCAGGTAGAAGAAGCAGCTTGTCAAGGAAAGTCATTTTAAAAACCATGGAAGAGACATTTTAAAAAAATAAATAGATATTTTTAATGCTAGACTGGGGTGAGGTATAACCAGTGGTAGAGTTTTCTGTTGAATAGCCTAAATCACTAGCAGTATATTTGCTAAGAGAGGCAAGGGAATTAATTGCTTTAAGTGAAACAACAGAATGTCTTGGTGTGCCAAGATTCCCTTAAACTGCTTTAAACGTATCTCTAGAAAGTATTTCTAAACATTTTTTTTTACCAGAGATTTTATAAATGTTATCTAAACTGAATAAAATATTTTCTCACCCCTGCAGTATCTGAAAAATACTGTAACTTTTGGATTTAAAGTTCATATTGAAAATGGTTTCGCTCCAGTTATATTCATAGTAATGTTTTCATTTCATGTAAATATTTCCCTTGCTTTGAAATGTATAAACATTTCTGCGACTGTAAAATAATTTGTCCTAGAAACTTTAATTTGCAATTCTCAATGGAGTAGTGTTCTTCAGAATCTCCAATGACAACACTGATCTAATATGGACATTGTGATAGCCTAATAAATCCTACATTGCGCAGGCAGGAAAAAGAATTAAATTTAGAAATGAGAACAAGTGTAAGAAGAGAGAGTAGAAAGAGAACAGGGAGAAAAAGGTGAAGAAATAGGTTTCGTTCCTTAACCTTAATCCCAAAAGAAAAACAGGCAATGAAAATGGCCTATTCTAGCAATAATGTTTACTTGAAGGGGTTCTATCATTCCTTTAATCTGTGTATGTCTTCCTGCAGTAGCCACACAATATTTGAAAATGATATGTGTATGCATCAGTGAGTTTCAGAGGAGTACTTCATACATGTTTTTATGAGTTTTACAGCATCTCTCCTGAAGTATATTGTATTACCTTATTCTGCATATAAATATTATGCCCCCATCTATGATATTCTTTCGAACATAGAAAAGGGTGATTGCCTTTGAATCAGTCCCTACTCCTGATGAGTCCTTTTGGTTGCCCCAAATGCTATATTCTTTCTTTTTCAAAGAGCTGCTTGGGTTAAGATTAGTTCTGTTCAATAGGGCTGTGTGAGTGCATGTTTTGCAAGCTTAAATCAGCTAAAACCTATGCTTGGTTTTGTTTCATGAGCAAGAAGAGTACTGTTTCTTTTGGCAGTCATTAAGTGGTATCATTTTTCATTCAGAGCCACATAATATTAACAGTATCAACAATATTACTTGTAAGATATATCAGTGTAGTCCCATTATTATCAAGGAAAGTACCCAGTAAAATTTCATACAGTTCATTTTCTGTAATTTTTTTGATATAAAATGACCTGTGTGCTGTTTAATTACTTCGAATTATAAGTATTTATCCATTTCTGGGCTTATCACAATTACACATGACCAATTTCACTGTAATAGGATCAGAGAGAACAGGCTATCTCAGGCTATAATACGGAAAACCATATACATGAAATTTTATATTAATTGGGCTTATTTTGAGTTGACAGATACAAATCTGGTGTTAATCAAGTCAGTGGAAACCAACCCTTATTTTTTCCCTTTTACAACATGAATGTTTTTGCTTGTTTTTGTTTTGTTTTGCATGCTTTGCATCATAACATTCCTACAGTCCAGTGCAAATTAATTTTAGGATAAATCAATTGTACAGAGTGAATAATGATTAGATTCATGGTTTAGGTTTAATGCACTTTTACTAAATAATAACTTTTTTGAAAAAAATGACTAATAAAATTATGCTTTCTAAAGATACATCACTTTTTGTTTGATTTTTGTATGAATTGCACATTAATCTTTCATGCTGTTCCATTCTATGTGTAATTAATCAAAGGAGATTGATCTTGAAAAGACAGTTAACTGTTACACAATTAAAGGATTCCAGATGGAGAAAAAGAAAATAATTGACTATAATAGTAAAGCCAGCAAAAGCAAATGAAATGTTGATTCATGAATAGAAACTTCTACAAATATGAATAGTCTGAACTGTTTGTTAAATTTGGCCTCAGGCGGTTCTTTGATAGAAGCTCAGTACTTACACATCAGACAATCATACTAAACAGCCTTTTCAGGGCTTAAAGAATGCTATGAAACAATAGGCAGTATTAAGTTCTGAAATGTGATTGATAGCTCCTTTTGTTGAAAGCACTCTGCTAAGCATTTTCCTGGTGACATAAACTATTTGAAATATTCACGGGGAAAAGACAGAAATAAAGTTACACTGAAAATAAATGTTACGTAGAGTAACATTTGATAAGAAATCTATAATTATCCATGCACTGTCATCAGAATGTTGAGTACACAAAATATTTTGCTATCCGTAGCCATCTGCTGCTGATGTACTCATAACAGGATTGGAAGCATACCATTGCTTCACTGATGATGGAATGGAGGCTGTGTCAGTGTGGATTTAATCTGAGAAGGGAGGGAAAGTCCAAGCACTCTCTCAACAAGAAAATACACTGAAACTACTGGACAAAGTCAGTGCTTAGCCTGATTCCTCTCCCTGAAGCAAGAAAGGTGTTTTACCTTTGTTATTTCAATATTAGCCTTATTTCCACCTTTTAACCAATATTAGCCACCCGTTATTCTGAAAAAGTCAGACCGGGTTTGCTATTTTTTTTTCATCAGAAGTGCTCATGAAAGTACCTCCCTCTTTTGCTGTAATGCTTTTAAAATATTAGGAATTATTCCCTTTGGTTAATCTACATGTAGGGATATTATTTACAAGTGTAGATGATATCCCTACACAGATACATATTTGTTCGGTTAGTTTTAGATACGAAATTTGCTAGGTAAGGAATTTGTATCTAAAAGAAAACATAGCAGACTTACTTGGTCTACTAACCAATCAATATATTAAAGCAAATTTTAATAGTCATGGGTTGGTCAGAAAAAGCAGGAAGGTCTATGGTAGCTATGTCTAAATCTTTCAAATTTGGTGAAACTCTTGCATGATAAAACATTCATCCAAAACTCTTTGTTGGCCCTGCATAGGTCTTCCATGTCTCATACCAGTTCTTCCCCTTCTCTTCTGTTTCTAAAGCTCACTTAATCATCCATACAAAGCAGCTCATGTGCTTATTTGAGGTAACACTTGAAAACCAACCCATTAGATTTAATTGTACAGTAGAAATAAGAATTAAATGAGTTTCGGCTTGTTCTTTGCATTCATTTCACTTCTGTCATTTGTGTGAGATTTTCAGAGATACTGGAAGAGACACTAATTTCCAATAGATCTAATTTGCATTAAATGGAATAGCATTATAATTTATATTTTCCCATTGTGATGATTCACAAAAGATCAAGTCACGCTCCTCTTTCTTAGCTGTGACTTTCTGCAAAGTGAACAGCTTAAATACCGTATAAACTGCTCTGCTTATGCTTCACAACATGCTTGGAAGTGTCAGCCATAATCCCAAACTATTTTTCAGACACCAAGAGTAGACACACATAAATATTATTTTTGCTTTGCACAACAAACTGCTATACTATCTTGCAAATTTATTCTAAAAGCCTTTTTGCATTTTAAATACAATTTGTCATGTGGCTCGGGAGACCAGTATTTAAAAAGCTCAAGCCCCAACACATTTGAGTTAATCGTGTATTTCTGCAGCTTTCGTCTGAAGTCCAGCTAACTTAATCATTGTGTATATGCTTATACCTTATGCAAGAATATGTTGGTGGGATTATTAATGCATTAACATGTGTAGGCCTGAGCTTCCTACCTAATGAAACATAAGAAATGTACTTGTGACCAACTTGATTTATATGGAAATGCTTTCTGTTTCTAGGCATGTTTATTTTATGGTAAGTACTGATATATTCAGTGAGACTTGCTCTGAAATGAATTCACATAAATTTGTAGTCTTTGCTATAATTACTTTCTAGTGAGTTGTAGTAGTAGTAGTAGTAGTAGTTGTTGTTATTGTTGTTGTTGTTGTTGTTATTATTATTATTATTATTATTATTATTATTATTATTATTATTAAGATTTATAGGCTGCCCACTCCCGAAGGACTGTCTGAATTTAAAATCACTTCATTAATGTCCCTGTGAGCAATTGTGGAAAAGCTGAGGAATGTATGGAAAAGAGAATAGATGTAATCAGCAAGTTAGTTGAAAACTTATAAATAGCCACTAAATTCAGTGAAGAGAAACCCAGAAAGAAACAATTTAAATCATTCAAAGAGTTTGGGCAATATTAACTCATTATAAATGAGTGATTTTCAAACATGGCAACTTTACGTTGTAGGAACTTCAACTCCCAGGATTCCCCAGCTAGCATTATAAATAAATTTGAGAAATTGCATCATCATTTCTAATGATTTTGATTTATCCCAGCCATGTATTTAAATCTGTGTATCTGTATGTCTTCTTTCATCTTGCCTAGCTAGTGTACATGGGCCATGACAATTTCCACCAGCTATTAAATATGATAAATATTCCATGGTGAACACCAATAACAGTGCTTTAAACTGAAATATGAAGCACTCTGATGTCCTAGTCTCAATGAAATCACTGATCTGAACACATTTATTTCCTGATATGTACCAATTTTTGCATAAAGATTTTTCTTTAACATTTTAGGTGAAAGGACCTCCAGCTGCAGGAGCATTTAAAGAAAGACCAACAAAGCCCACAGCATTTCGCAAGTTTTATGAACGAGGAGACTTCCCAATTGCCCTTGAGCATGATACAAGAGGAAACAAAATAGCCTGGAAGGTAGGTCAGGGCACAGCTGTGACAGGCAGCTGCACTTATTGAAGTGACAAATGTCATTGCTCAAATTGTTGGCTTATAAGTAAATAAAGTGAAGTAATTTCTTAGCAAATAGAAGACGGTGGGGGAAACAAGTCAGAGCCCGGCCTCCTGAGTCAGCCATCTACCTTGGCAAACAATTAAATTATATGCTGCAAAAAGGAAGTTGACAGAATTGCTTTGCCTTAGAGAACTGTCTCCTGCTCAATTCATCTCTATTTTTATGAGGACCTGGCAACCCAGCCTATTCCAGGCAGTCCATCAAGTGATGGAAGTGGCTGGATACAGTGAGCAGCAGCAGCAGCAGCCATTTATCTCTCTCCTCTCCCCACCACCCCACCAATTTCACCTTCCTGCAGGACAGTTCCAAATGGAAGCTTTAATTACCTAAATGGATAGGTCAAGATTGCCTGCTCCTTTGAAATGCAGAGTGGAATACTAACGAAGGCAGATTCTCATTCCAGGGCTTCACTCCCAGGCTGCAGCATATGTCAGACGGCGTAATCGCTGTCATACATGCCCCTGTTAGAGGCTGACCTCCATGGCTGAAACCATTATGGCTCTGGCATCTCTGACAAAAGGTTAATTGGCTTCAAAATAAATGTATTGCCTAATGACTTCATTCAAATGCAGCCATGTTTCTCTCCAAAAGGCTCAGTGATGTTATTTGTAAAACTTGCCACTCTTTGAGGTAACTAGAGCAGGCTTTTAAATTTAATTTGAAAAATGAATGCTGATCTTTAACCTGCTCTTTCTATTTAATTATTTTTGTTATCAAAGAATGAATTTCTCTCTTTGTGCATATTATTTATTGCCTGGAATAAGATTTCTTTTCAAACCAGACAAAGATAGCCTGAAGATACATCGTATATTGGGAATAGTAAAAAAGAAAAAAAGGAAAGGAAAATGAAAAAAAGGAAAATAAAAAGAAGCAGATAACGCATTGTTAGAATGTTTGAGTAGCTCATGTTTAAAAACAATGATTTAAGTTACAATAATTTAGGTAATTAAAATAAAAAATAAATGTTCTTAGACATGACAATAATAATAATGATCTATAATTTATATTATTAAACAATTTGGCACCCTGTAAATGTACTAAGAAAGATTGCATTGAAAGTTAAGGGATGTACTTCACTCAAATATACTGGCCAATGACTTTTGATTTTCTAATCTTATATAATATTATTACTGATATTTATAGAAAATGTAGACTTTATGATATTTATATAAGAATCTTTGTATTAACTTTATATGAAATTTGTGATACTATTTTGTTTTGATTTTCCTCAATATTATATGCTTAAGCCAATAATACATTTGATTTGAATTAATAGACATAGGAAAGAAATCACAAAGCAGAACCGATGGGCCAAAGTCCATCAATTACAAAATGACTTATAGGCTAATTTAAACAGATTTAAGTTTAATTATATCTCTTTTTTAAAAGGTGGCATGATCGAATATTACTAACTTGGGAATTTTTAGTGGTGAAGATTTAGAAGAGAAAAAGAGGAAAATGCCCAGAAGTTAATAAGTATTTTATTATTTTCAGTCCCTATTTTGCTGCCTACATTTATTGTATATAGCCAAAAAAAATCAAGTTCCCAAAACTGCATGGTATCAAGAGTGCATGAATATTAAAAAGCTCCTGTAATTCCAGCCATTTTTTGATCTTTAGGTTAGCTGATGGCTGATAACACCATCCTAAAGCTAGCAGAAATCTGTGTAGCACTTGCTATCTTGCTGGTTGTACAGCATGGCCTCCTGTGCAACTGGAAGAGGTCTGTCTGCATTGGGCTGATATGATGTGCAACATACAAAGAGCAGTGATTGGTAGTTTTCTGAGCTGAACTTCCAGCCTTGTCCAGTATCATTCAGCTTATGAAAAGACTCCTTTAACTGACATACACAAAACTCTTCATGCACTGATTTTTCTCTTTTACTTTCATGTTGTATACAAACAGGATGAACTTTTAAAAAAATCTTGGAAACTATGGATCCACCAGATGATTGTTCAACGTAATGATCCCTAGCTGGCAGCAAAGAGTTTGAGGGTTCTTGTTGTTGATCTTGACAGCCATTGAATGGTCATCTAGATTATTGTGTAGCTGAGTGCAATTGTTGAATCAGTTTTGAAGAACTGCAGTTAAAGGGACTTAACTGTAAGGACTGATGTGTAATCTGGAAGCTGTCTAAGGAGATGAAGTGAGGAATCAGTACTTGGCTGGAAGTTTACTGAAATACAAAATCCGGGTCAGTCAGGCTAGGGGGGTCAGTTTCAAAGCTTTGTATTTTCTGGGTTGACCAGTGGACTATGCCTTTTTTTAAAAAGGGGGGAAAGGGATTGTGGTATTCTAGCCTCCCTTAAAAAAAGAATTGATGGTTGGAGAGAGAGATCAGGGACCAAATTGAGGGGCAGGATCCCACAGGAAACAGGAAGAAACAAGAGACAGATAAATAGCAGTAGCAGGTTGTTCCGATATTATCTTTTAGACACACACAACATGATTCAGCTATTTTCCTAAGTAGAGGAAAGTATTGCTATTTAGGGTTTCTTGTAACCTCTTAATTATTGTCTGAACATTTAGTTTTTCTGCTACTTATTCAAAACCATGATGAGGAAATGATTGGTTGGGATATTAGAGGTGAATCAAATTGGAATTCTTGGTTTTCAACCATCAAACTGTCACTTTCTCTTTCAAATTGACTTTCTACCTTGGGGAATAAAATGCAGAGGATTGGGGGAACTCATGCTGGCAGGCTTCCTAAAAGAAAGGGGCACATCAAATAAGTAGAGTGATTTACAAACTTGTGTGATACCTACTTAGTTGTAACTAGACTGTTATAACGAATTACTATAGCACTATGGTCACAGTGGCTTTTTATTTAGGCAGAATTGAGTTTGGGGCAATATGATTCCATCTATGAGAAAAATCTGTGTATTAGGATATTTCTACAACATCAGTCAGTTTGCAGATATGGTTTTACAATGGAGTGCATTCATGTGGGGAAAAATATGGTGACATTCCATGGAGAACATACTGTATCTCCATAGTGAGAAACAAGAACTTTAAATTTCAAGGAGAGGCAGTCCTAGATAAAGGAAGTGACATCTCTTTGGAGCAAATAACCATAGAAGAGATCTTGGAAATACAGTGGGTGGAACAGCAACCTAAACAGTAGTTGAAGTTAAAAATGCAAGCAATGAGTAAGGTCTTCTTTTCACAATGATATACTGGATAAACACAAAGTATTTGCTTAAATTGTCTCCCATGTTGAAGAAATTGTGTACCAAGGACATATGCTTCATTTTGATTTTGGACATTTCCCCCTAAGTACAAAAAATAGTTCAATCACCATGACATACTGTATATGTCCTCCCATTTCATAAAATCATTGTGTCTGAAAACCTAAAAAATACTGCTGCTTTCATATAATCCAGCATAATCACCCTTCAAGAGGGGTGTTTCCCCACCGCCTTGAAAGAGGCGGTGGTGAGACCGCTTCTTAAGAGGCCTGCATTGGACCCAGCTGTATTGGATAACTATCGGCCAGTCTCCAACCTTCGCTTTGCGGTGAAGGTTGTAGAGAGCGTGGTGGCACAGCAGCTTCCCCGGTTCCTGGAGGAAACTGATTATCTAGACCCATACCAATCGGGCTTCAGGACCGGGCACAGCACTGAGACGGCATTGGTTGCACTGGTGAATGATCTCTGGCACGCCAGAGACAGGGGATGTTCCTCTGTCCTGGTGCTGTTAGACCTCTCGGCGGCTTTCGATACCATCAACCATGGTATCTTGTTGTGGCGGCTCAGGGGGTTAGGAGTGGGGGACACCATTTTACGGTGGTTCTCCTCCTTCCTCATGGGCCGTATGCAGTGGGTGTTGACAGAGGGACAGAGATCAACCCCACAGCCCCTCCTTTGTGGGGTGCCGCAGGGGTTGGTTCTCTCACCCCTCCTGTTCAACATCTACATGAAGCCGCTGGGTGAGATCATTCGAGGCTTTGGGGTGGGGTATC
>JANHFQ010005925.1:171053-182052 GCA_032468035.1 Aparallactus werneri | reverse complement strand
ACCTCTTTATGAACCTTTTGCTGAAATTGAATAAAAATGAATCGGGGATTTATTCATCAAAAGGGAGTGGGAGTTATGGGAAGAAAGGAACCATGATATTGGGAAGGTGGAAATGGAAACGACCATAATTGTAACTGCGGCAAAGAAGCTTTAGATTTTTTCCCCTTTTCTTTTGTTGTCTCTTATTTTTCTTTTCTTTCAGTATCCTTATACTAAAACCAGCAGGCTTCAGCAGTTCACATGGTTGCTCCGTATCTAAATAAGGCCCGCTTCCTTGAAAGGGAACCCCAATGAATTCCTGTGCAAACTCGCCTCCAGAGACCCTTCCAGCGCACGGGTTGAGCACAAAGCCGGGGACTGCCATCTATCCAGGGACTAATGCTATCCGGGAACCGAAGTCAGCCAGTCCCTTCATTCCCTTTTGCCGACAAAAGCTCCACCCTTCCTGCTTCGCAGCCACAGAAAACCCGCATCAGACAGGTCCCATCTACCATGAGCTCCGCCATTGGCCACGCAGTAAAAACAGGCGGAGCCGGGCTGTTGTTATGATAAAGAGTGGCTCTGCCTCCACCTCATGGGTGAAGGGCTTCACCAAGCTGGCTCCTTGTTTTCTCTCACACTCAGCAACTCTTTCAATGGTGGAAACCTCATTTACATCCAAGGACCTGCCTTTTTCCTCCAGGGCTTGTGTAGCCACTTAAAAACAGTTAGCTTCAGGTTCTGCCTCCTGCCCCCCCCTCTACCCGAAGATATCCAGTCCCCTTCTTGCCCATCCATATCCTCCCTCTCCCACTCCTCAGGATTAAGGGCTTGATCTAACTTAAAATGTCTAGCTTGAAAATTTAAAAATAATGGGTAAATAAGGGAATCTATCAGATGGGCAAACATTTTTCCAGTATGGGCATTGCCTGACCTGGGCCCCCCTGGCTACCGCCCTGAGATATGGTATCTGAGCTTCAGTCCATCACTGAGCATCATAGCACGTAGACTCTAAATTGCTTTTCTTTCCTATATTCACTACAGAATCCACACATCTGCAAGGAGAAAAGGAAATTACAGACATTTTAGAAAGCAGTGCAACACCTTTTATTGTATACATAGCTTATAAAATTCACAGCCTCAAATTAACCTTTAAAAAATGAATTAGGTATTAATGGAAGACAGGTCTTTTAATAGCTACAGTATGTTAACTCCATGCTCAACATCAGTGCATGTTTAAATAACAAGCAATGATTGAAGATCTTTGTACCTGATTTATAGTTTCCAAATTTATAATTTTATAATCTTGCAACACATTGTTTAAAAAAATAATTCTGTGTGAGATGACTTCAAGCAACTTCCTATTAACTTTCCTGAGTCTTAAATGTATGCTATTCACTATTTCCTTTATTAGGGAATTAATTTCTGTTCCAGATTCCCCAAACTCACCCTCCATCCCCATGTTTCCCTCAAAATTCCCTACAACTTTTTCTTTCCAAAGTTCAGTTCACTCTCCTGGTTCTAGCATGCATTCCTTTTTAAACCAAATCAACTAAAAACAAACCGAAAAACATTTTTTATAAAATTTTCTTTAAGATACACATTTCTAAAAAACTGATTTCTCTTTTAAAAATCACTTCATTCCCATTTCTCTCAAATTAATATTGCTTTCTCTTTCTTTCTATTTTGGTACTTAAAGTTAGTTATTTAGGTCCATTTGTCCCTCTTTTTCTCTCTGAACATCTTCTGCAAGGTAAACTATTCAGCAATATTTTTGTTGTCCCCGCTTATTTTTAGAAACAAGATAGCTACTGTGGAGGTCACAACCCTCTGAAGTTAGTTGTCTGCCACAATACTACGTAGTGTTGGAGCATTAGCTGAAGCTTAGACTTTATCCTTCAGTTCATACTGGGAGTGAATATTTCTTGCACAGTATTAGTACCTACTTGTATCCCCTCTGCCTTGAATTAAGCAAACACCCCGACAACATCATTTAAAAAAGACTTTGTTTAGTTGTACAGTACAGTAGTACCTTACATTAGCCATTAATTTATAACATGTACACATTAAGTTTTACTTAATATTTTGTTCATTTTAAAGATTTCATTGCAGCAGTTTACAGTGCTATGGTACAATCCAGGAAATATGCAAGAATGCGTAATTTCTTACATAATTTCAAAGTATGTAAAATGTAGACATATCATCAATGTGATGGCAGACTTTGGCTCTTTTATTTGTATTTATGACATGATTGTAAACTCTCCAGAACAAATATATCTTTATTGTTTTCCATACAATGCAAAGCCAGAAATCTTAATTAGAATATTAATTACTGAATAAAATAAATAATAATTAAAATGAATCAGTGATGATGCTAATAAGCAGTGGAGTAATTAGCAATAATATTTTATTCTGTAACTGACATTGATCAACTGAAGCTAAAACAATCTATTGCATTCAGCCCAGCTGTATGATGTGAAACACTATGAAAGATATACAGTATAGAGAGACAAGGCAAACTATTGACAATATTCACATGTTTATGCAGTTTCAGTAAGAGCTAAATGAGGTAAAGTCAGAAGCCAAGAAACTGCAATAATCCCAGTCTGTTTCAGCAAGCACACTTACTTTCAGTCTTGAAAAAATGATGCTAGCCCTTAGAAATAATCCAGACAGGCAGCATAATTGTGAGTACTAACTGTTTCTTTATTGTAAGGTTACACTAACAAAATCTTGAAATGTTGAAAGTATTTCTCCCCTCCTCTCTCCTTTTGGGCTGAGATATATTTTACATGCCGGTTGTCCAGTCTGCTGATCTTCCTCCTGTTGTCCAAAGTCATTCCTACAATGTCATCCATTCCTCCCATCCAAAAGTGAAAAGTATCCAACCAGTTGCATCACATAGAGATACAAAGTTTGAACTTCATTCTGCATTTATGGTTTGCATCTTACCCTCTACAGTTGCTGGATTTCTTCATGCCTGGCTTTTTAAATTTGTGTAATGAAAATTAGCTTACCAAGAGTGATGTCCTTGCATCATTGCCCCTAAGGTTTCTAAGCCCTATATCATTTCAAGAGAAGCCAATTCCATGTTCAGGTTAAAAGTTGCTACTATTGGTACTTATATCTAAGAAACTGGAAATAAGAGTAGATAACTCTAGGATGCAATCAAATGTAGTACAAGAAGTTTGTTATTTGAGGTAACAAAAATTAAAGAATTGACAATTATTTTGTTTCAGAATTTGCCACCTGTTGCAGCTGTTCCACCTATGCTAATTAGAGGGCTGATCTGCAGTGTAGAAAAGTGGGAGGGAGGGGAAGAATATTAAGATTATTTAAAGCAATGATACAAACTGGTTTTTCCCTAGATGTCATTTGAATTTCATATGCAAACTATTTAGCAAGGAAAAGCTTATTTCTGTCAGCTGACAGGTTTCTTTGGAATGTGAATATTATTCATCAGGGCTGTACATGCTTCGAAAGTCATTCAAAATAGATTTATTAGAATTCATGGGAGTACAGGACCTATTTAATTAGTTGATTTATTAAAGTAGATGTCTCTTACTCATTTAATTTAATGAATTGACTGATTAAATCACCCTGAAAAAGAAACATGGCTGCTTTAAAAAGACACTGTCTTTGCACTCTCAAGCATTCTGAAAAAGCCCAGAACTTTTTTCAAAGGATGAAGTTTATTATTAATAAGCTTGTTAACCAAGCCCCTGAGAGGTAAAATACAGAAGAATATGATATAAATTCCTAGAGAATATACATTAAAATTTCAACTATATTCTTAAAATCCATAATTAATATATTTGTTTAATTTTGGCCATTCAGAAGAAAAGACCAAATATTGAACTAAGCATCATTTTATTTTACTCACAACTATTAATTAGTTGGAAAATATGTTTATAGGTTTTGTTACAAGTATGCCACTTTCAGAATAAGCAGTTTTCTCTCCAGCTATGTAAACCAATGTACACGAATTCCATTTATATTCAGTCTCTATCTTTACACCAGTAATCTATCCACTAATCATCTGGACCACTTCTAGATTGTCAGCAGTTTCTAGGACCAAATCTCAGCCATCCCACAGGGGGAAAAACAGGGTAATATCTGGATCAGATTAAAAATGAATTGAAAATGCATACATGCGCTATCTTTTCATTCAGTAAAAATTCTTTCTGTTTTTTTCAAATCTCTTCTATCTTGTGAACTGTCAGGGTCAGAAATGAGAAGGTTATAGGCTCTGCAGATACAGAGAGAAATAAAAAGTGCAGTATTCTATGTGTTTGTGATTGCATGTGTCTCTGTGCTCTCCATGTTTACTGTTCCTCAACATATTTATTTATTTATTTATTTATTATTAAACTTGTATGCCGCCCACCTCCTCATGGACTCCGGGCGACTCACAACAATAAACAACAGTAAAAACATTAAAAATAAAAAAAACATTTAAAATAGTTAAACATTAAAAACAATCAACAAATAACTTCAACATAAACTAACCTATACAACCTACTTATAATCTTGCTGTTGTAAAGCTGTTGCCTCAGTGATTTTCCCAGTGGAAAAAAAGACCAAATAAAATGTTTCCTGCTGTTTTTTCTTAATGACAAAGTTTTTCTGAAATGCTACTTATTGAGGCTTCACAGCATAATTTATAGGCATCCATTAACTACAATCTGAAGTAATGAAATTGCTTGGAATGTATATGGAATAGTATATTGTAAATTTAATGCTCACTTAGTATAAACAGGGTGATTTTTTTTCTTGGTCAGTTATTTATGTGGAATTGTGGTCTTTTAGAAGGTGACTGCTAATAAAGTATGGAGGAACCAAATGATACAGTTGGTAGAAATGTGATTCCCTGGCTGTTTTATAGAACACCTGCCTCTCTGATTGACAGGTTGCCTGACCAAACACTGCTTTATTCAGTGTGTTATGACCTTGCATAAATAAACAAGAGGAAGAAAGTCCATAGCTCAATGGTAGAATGTGAACTTGGCATGCAAGTAATCCAAACTGCAATGCATAGCTAAGATTGAAAGTGGCTTTTCTTCAAAGCCTGACATAACAGTTTTGCTTAGTAAATGGATTAGTGTGGACAATAGTCAAAAACTAAAAATGTCTGAGTCTAAATTTCTGGACATAGAATATTTATTATTTATTTATTTATTTTTTAGAATATGATGTCATATTTCTAATGTTTTCTGAATAACATACTTTTGATAGAACTATTGAATTCTATACCAAATAAGAAAGACAATAAATACTTTAAATAATTATTTAAATAGTTTGAGATCTGCTACTGTTTCACTGTTATAATGCAATTCTCCAACGTGTCAAATGATTTGAAGAGTTGCTTGGCAATAGGTTGATCTAACTCATAACTACCCACGACTTCCAAAAAGAAAAAATAAGAAATTACCTCAGTGATAGAGTACATTGATTGCATAAGATCCTGAGTTCAAACCTTAGCATCTCCAGGGAATGTGAGAAATGTATTTCGCTTGATCTCTGGAGAACAACTGCTGATGAAAGGTAGAAAGTTGAGCTAAAAAGAGCAGCTAAATGGCAGCTTTATATCAATGTTGGATACCTGATCCCCATCCACCAAATTGTTTCATTTTTGATGAAGAATAGAGGAGGGATCATCTGTGTCCTATTTTCCACCTCATTTCCACTACTATTACATATAGCATTGCTTCTACTGGCTCTGGAAAGCATGCAGATAATAATATTGATTGATGATAATTAATTGCTCAGCACCCATTTTTTGTTCACATATCTGTATCTCCTTGCTTTTATCTGACCTTTGTCCTGTTTGCCATTTAACTATTTTTGAGGTTTGCTGATGTTCAACAACTAGACATCAAGCTATATTTTTGGTAGATGAACTAATGGTGTCTGGTCTTGTTCTGATTTGAATTCAGGGGTTGACTAAGATGTTCTGGTAAAGTGGAAATTACCCTTCATAATTTTCTAATAAATATGAAGCCTACTCAGCAGCAACCACAAGGCTTATAGTACAGAGGAAGATAGGACAAATACTTTTACCGTCTCTCAGTAGAATGTGTCACTTTTGCTTTATGTCATGGTGCTGTTTTCTGGAGCCACTGAAACAGGACCCCTGTGTCTGCTTTTATTTCATATATTTGTAAGTATACATTAGAAGCAAATCTTAGATCATGAATGACACACCGTTGCTTTCAAACTGACCTAGAAACGGAGAAAAAAATTGGAATTGTCATCTCTCTTTACTAAACTTGTCTTTTATCAAGTGCCAACATCATTTAGTCATCAAGAACTGAGGGTGGCTATGTCGCTCTTGTAAGTAGACTACTCAGCCTCTGTGGAAGAGTTCCATCACAACAACTCTTTGGCTCAGTCAGACTTGATACTACAAAAATGGTTTTGATTTTAAAATCTAAAATCAATGCAGATCAAACTTCCACCTTTAGGAGAGATGATAATGTTATGTAGAGAAGCAGTTTACAGTGGATTTCCATTTCAGTGCTGAAGATGGGCTTACATCCTCCACATCTAAAAGGAGCAGACAAGATTAGGAGGTATAAAACAGACTGGCTTACAAAGCTGACTGTGGCTTTCCACAGAGAAGAAAGGAATTGCCTTACTGTGACTAACAGTACCGCCAATTCCACAAATCCTAGCAGGGGGTAGTTTTTTTATTTGAGAAATATCCTTAGTTTATCACACTATTGAAAACTACTTATACTTTTTTAAAAGAATCATGGCTATTTTTGTCTCTTGCTTCACATCATAAATGTTGACAGGGGTGGTGACAGAATATGCAGGGTGACATTGTGATGCAGGTCATGTCACTTTGGTGCTTGCATCCTACAATGAAACACAAGTACAAAGTGGTGGGAATTGCAGTGTGACATTGCAGTGCACATTTGTTTCCTTATTTCTTTCATCCTCCCAATTTATACAAGACATCTATGCATCACATATTTTGTTACAGGTTGAGCCTGCTTTTGAAGGTGCAAATCGCAGAATATATATTTCTGTCTGTACTTTCTATGAACTTGAAAAGTATTTGAAGTAGTTGTTTTTATTTTTAACTTTTCCCTTTGTACCCCATCCTTCCCACTGGCTTAAATAAAGAAATCGGTTTTTTCCTCTAAAATCTTCCTACACAATATTTTAAAGTTTGAGTATTACTTATAGTAGAGCCCTGCCATTGGGAAGTGCTGAGAATAAGTAATTGAAGATTTCTGTTTTGATAGTCTATTCCAGAATGTCATATCCCGCTGTTATTCAGGTTTCCTGCAAAAATAATGCAGCCTCTGAGGACTCAAGCACAGTTAAGTAGAAAATTCCATAGCATTTTAGAAAATAGGGAGCAATAGCATCCTGGTGGCAGTGAAATGACTGGGTCAGCATCATGTAATACCATACCACAGTTCCTGGCCAAACTGCAGTCCCACGGTGCTATGTTTAAAACTATATAGCTAAATGCTTGAGGCTCCCTTCCCCTGCATTATCAGTAGCAGTGCCTTTTTAATGATCATTCTTTGTAATAGACTCTGTAAAGTCTATTAGAACCAAGATTAACAGAATGTTACAGCTAAAATAGATTAATTTTGTTTCCAGAATGAACAGCATTGGTGCCACCAAAATCAGCCCATAAAAATGTGATTTAAGGAAGCCAATATGCTTTGGATTCAAAACCACATTTAACCCAATCTTCATATTCCCTCTCATTATATACAGTGGGAGAGAAATAGTAATAAATGCAATGAAGCACATGCACACACACAAGACTTGTACTCAACACCATGGTGTCTCTGCCCACAGGATATTGGAATTATAAGAACTTTTGATATTGGGGCACTGAGACCAACTATAAGATTTCTTATCCCCCACAACAGAATTTTGTTTTCACTTCTGTGAGATCCTATTAATATTAGGCACCTATTATTAGAAGGAGAAATCCTATATCTTCGATATGCCAAAGATTACAAATAAGACTTTGCTGCTATTTCATTTGTGTCCATTGAACAAAATACAGTACAAGTAGTCCTCAACTTACAGCTACAATTAAGCCCAAAATTTATGTTGCTAAGGGAAACATTTATTGAGTGTGCCCCATTTTACGACTATTCTTGTCATAGTTGTTAAATGAATCATTGTATTTGTTAAGTTAGTAACATGGTTGTTAAGTGAATCTGGCTTCCCCACTGACTTTGCATGTAAGGAAGTTTGCAAAAGGTGATCCCAGGATAGTGAAACCATCATAAATATGAACCACATGCAAAATATCTGAATTTTGATCATGTGATCATGGGGATGCTGCATTAGTCGCAAGTGTAAAAAATGATCTTAAGTCATTATTTGCAGGTGCCATTGTAACTTTGAACAGTCACTAAATGAACTGTTGTAAGTTGAATACCTGTATTCTGAGCATAAAGTATCACTACAATTCTGTAACAGTAAATCAGTTATCTATAGCAGTGTTTTTAAATTTCAGCATGTTTAAGATGTGTCATTTCAATTCCCCAGCAGTCCACACATCTATAGTGCCTGCTTTTAAAAAACAAGACCAAAAGATGAAAGAACATTTTGTGCATAATGATCACAAACAATAATTTTCTTGTCCTTTCCTTGGGTATACACTTAATGAGAAATTCAACATTTTAATTCTGAAGTTACGACAGTTGCCTTTGCAAATCTCTGAATGCCACATTTTATGTAATAATCTTTTAAATAAAAAATGTATCTTTTGTAAAGAAAAATACGTGTATTTTATTTGTAAAAATACAAATAAAAATTTGGATGCATGTCTACTTCTGATACTGTAACTTATGGGAAAAATGTTCTTTATAGTTCCACAAAAATTCTGCTTTCTTTCTAAAATTTATTCTTAAAATTTATGTTTTTTAAATTTGAATCTGATGTAATCATTAAACCTTCAGGAGATAGTAATGTGGAATGAAAGAATTTTTAAGATGGATTTTTAATCCTTTACGAAGATAATGTTTTTCTACATTAACTTTTCCCAACCATGACCCCATCCATGGCTCTCCAGATAAATTTAAGCATTGACAAACTTCACTGAATAAAGAGGAATTTGGCAAGGAAAAACAAAAACATCAGTTATAGAAAAAAGTGCAGACTCTCACCATTTCTGTGTTACAAATCATCTCTTCAAAGTAGCCTTTTTTCCTAAGCAATTTAGCTGTTCGAATTTTGTGCTTTGATCTGCATGTAACCTTTAGCTGTGCCTTAAAAAGAAAAATCACAGGATTCTGTGGTATTGATTGTACTTGATTCTGCCCTTAAATTTCTCTTAATTAAACCTGCAGTACAGTATTCTATATACTTTGGACTACAGATCCCATAAATACTATTATTATGGCAGTTGGGGCTCATTGATAGTCTCAGAAGATTAATAGCCCACTTCAGTGAAGCCTGAACACTACAAGAAATATATAAAGAATGTTGTACCTGAGGGTGAGAATTGTCTCTTCAAAAACCAGCCATAGTTGGTGGTTGTAGCTGTAGCTAACCTCCCACTTCTTTTGACTTCCTTCTAGCAAACAGCTCAAAAGCAGAATTCCTCTATGTTTGTTGGTCTACATGCATGCAGGCTTGGCAGCCATAAATTCATCCATTCCCTTCATAGTCTTCCAGTTTTCCATTTATGTTTTCTTGTTTGAAATGGTGTGGTTCATACAAGAGTTGGTTGTTTGCATCTGATTAGCCTTGGTTCACTGGGCGCTAATGACAAAGGGCAGTTTCCAATTTTGAATTATTTTTCTTAACTTTTAATGAAATGGCTCTATGCTTTCTGTAAGGATTAAATTAGATATATATTATTTCTTCTTTGTTTCCACTACAACCTCCATGCTTGAATGTCATTTTGCTGTTTGCTAGATTAAATTGTGAGCGATTGTATAACTGTGATAGGATTGTGACATTTAGGGATAGCATTGATTTATTGAGATTTAATTTATTCACTTTAATTTATTGTTTGTCATAAATATTTGTACTTACTGGTAGATATTTTATCATTTTATGCTAAGATCTTTTGTGGATAGTTTAACAGCTGTAAGCCTCCATGAGTTGGAATCAAATTAACAGCATATAAATTAGATAGGCAGACATAGAGACAAAAACACATAAAGACACACAGACATTCAGTGCTGTTATAATTCCTGTGATCCTGGGATAGTTTAATTGATTTCATTTCATCTCAGCTGGGGCTTATCACACAAAGCAAATTGCTTCACTTTTAGGTTGAGGTGCTGGGGTGTTTTTTCCTTTCAGATTTTGTGGATACCCTATATTTCTATCTACATAAACTCTTACCTTGCAGCTCCTGGGCTATTCCTTGCCCGCAGCTTTCAAGATTTGTTTAGTATTTTCCGCTGAATGGGGAAATTGAGTTCATCAACCTGAGTGGGAGAAATTGTAAACAAAAGCAAAAGCAAAAGCAGTGTGGAAGAAGCAGGGTACTGGTACAGTACTATTGCCTGCGCTTTCCAGATGAACATCAAAAGAATCCAGAAGACTCTTGGAAGCTTACATGATCATTTTTTAAAAAAAGAGAACAATTAAAACTGGCCCAATAATTCCCCAAGCTATCCCATAAACACTTGTGTGTAATGGGAAGAAGGAATAACTTTGAAGAAAAGGAGGAACAGCTACTAACAAGACAACAGTTAGATAAAAGAAATCTAAATACAGGGCAGAAATGTAATTTGGGAAGGCATCTCAGACATGACTCTCAAAAAGATAAAAGGAAAAGTATTCAGATCTGCAACATTTTGTTTCTGTTGCCTTATAACATAGATCCTTAAACTAAGGCCCGGGGGCCGGATATGGCCCGCCAACGCAATCTATTTTGCCCACGTAGTGGTGGGCTTAAGCCCCGCCCCTTGCCTCCCAGCCACTCCTTGCGTGGCTGGCTTTTTCCGCTGCCCTCATCGCCCCTCCTCCAGCCATTGGCCTTATTATATATACTGTACCTTGCAGAATGCAGCCGCACTTC
>JANHFQ010005902.1:486121-498751 GCA_032468035.1 Aparallactus werneri | reverse complement strand
AGGACAGGACGGCCTGGAGGAACATTGTCCATGGGGTCGCGATGAGTCGAACACGACTTCGCAGCTAACAACAACAACATGCATCTAACAGAAAAAATGTTTTATTTTCATTTTACTATTTACAATAGAAAGATGAAGACCCATTTGAAATAGCATAATTATATTTGAATATATTACTACTCTGAACAGGAAAATTGTACAACAATCTGGAAATACTTAGAATCCATTGTAGTTCTTAAAGCAAAAAAGAAACGATGTATTAATGAATATCAAATATGCTTTAAAAGGAAAACCAAACTTTGGGGAAAATGTCATGGTTTATTTGAGAAATCTACTACAAAACAGTATCACAGCTGTGACATATAAAACTAGACTATAGCAAACAAAGACTAGTTAATAAAGGACAGATCTTGTCAAAATCACCATCTTAATCTCACCCACCCCTGAAAATTAACTCAATTCAAGTGTATGGAATATGTTGTTATTTATTATACATTTTCTACGGACATTGCAGACCAAATCAATCTAAATATGACTCAGGCTCATATTTGGGAAATGCAGAGTGTTAGTACACATGAAAGAAAACTATTGTAAAAGGACAATAGTAACCAAAATATAAAAAGAAAAGTGGTTTCTCAGTTTCGAATAATGCAGTATCCCTATAGGAGTTCCAGTAAAGCTTAAAGCAAATTTTTCACAAAGACATAATTCCTCTGGGGACAGTCTTGATTGCATATCCTTCAGAGTCTAAAAACCTGCCCATATGAATTGAATTATCCATGACATGTACCTTCAGACGTTTGTAATGTGATATTTCATGTAAATTTAGACCATACCTTGGACATGAGCCGCTGGCAATGTTAAGTTTACTCAGGAGCTCAGATAAGGAAAAAAAATGACATCCTTGCTAATCTGTAGTCGTTAACATGGAATTTCCAAATAAAGAGCATAAAAGCATCTAATTTGCTATAGCAAATGAAAAGAAAACAAACTTTGCATTTCCCTTTCCTTTTCAATGTCTACTATTACTCTAGTTTATGTAAATAAACGTCTTCAAAAGCCTTCTCAATCATCTATCTTTTTGAAGATAAATTTATCTTCCAAACAGACTGCTAACACAGATTGCAAAGTGCAATTAATTTTGAACAAAAAATCAAAATCTTGAACATTGTATTTCTAGTATTTGGGGTGAAGGGGGAATAACACTGTGAACTGTAGGCATTGTGTTTCCCTACCAACAAAAGCCTTTTTTTCTTACACAGGAAATTTTCCTCAATGGAAACAGAGATGATATTTTACTTATCTCCCTTTCTCCCCACAATACTTATACTTTTAAATGTCCCAAGATGATTGGAGAAACTTCAGCTATGGGGCAAAGATACAAAAACTAAGGAGCTGGCAAAAATACATTCTTTTACTGAAAGTAGTGATTAAACAGGCTTCAGTCAATAGAATAAGGCTTCAATCCACAGAAAAGCCCACTGAATGCTCAGAAGATTAAAAATATAAAAATAAAGTCAATGAAATGTTTTAATATGGGATCTAATGCTACAAAAATATCAGGTTTTTTTAAAAAGCCTCTACTTTTATTTTGCTCTTATTTTAATAACTAATATTGGCTATTACTACTGTTTTATACAGTTGGATTATACTGGTCCTGTAAAATATTTCTATAGACATACATGTCATTTAGCAACCTTGAGACTGGCAATTTAGTTATGATAGGCTGTTCAAAATAATCAGTGTAAGAGCATGGGACAGCATCTCTGAAATATCTGCAAGCCCAATGGGGATGTCTTACCTCTTTCCTGCAAAAAGAATATGTCCATATTGCAGATTAAGCATTATTCATATAGCTGGCTGTATTCCAATTTACATGTATGTCTCATGCACTTCATCCTTAACTACTTTTCTGTTTATATATATATATATATATATATATATACACACCCCTTTTTTACCCTCAAAAGCAAAACATTTCAAGAACCTCCTTTCCTTTCCACAGAATGAAATAATTCAGGGTTTTTTTTTCTACCAGCTACCGTCATTCTAAACAAGTAGCCTATTTCCCAGGTAGACTGCTTCTGTGTACCACCAGCTGAGAAAAAAATTGATTAAATTATATCCAAAATATGTTCCAATTACCCAATGGCCTCTAGGACAAGAAGGGCAGGATGTTGGAAGAGAGCCATCTTGGCTCTCTATATCCTAACTAGAAGTGAAGCCATAAAACGATTGTATGATACGGCTTCATATTTCATGTACAACAATAAAATAATTAGAAAAATGTAATGAGCTCTGTGTGTGAATGTGAGAGTTCTACTAGATGTATACTGCTTCTATCACTAATATTTTATGTGTTGGAAAAGACATATTTTAAAAAAATATTGTTGCAACATATATTTATCAACTTAAAATATTCCTTTTCTTGCTATATTTTTAATCAATTAAGAAATCCTCCTTCAAGTGAAGATCAATTCTTAACTTTTATTTTCAACTTCTAGAAAATAGCTAAGCATTTTATGTCCTTATTAGAAATCAGTTGAATCGTCCTCTTCTTAGTAAGAGAATTCATTAATGTCATTTGAAACACTGAGATGTAGCCCTTTGGATTTCCTCTTCACAAAGTACACCACCTTAAATCAGGGGTGTCAAACTGGCAGGCCACAGGCCAGATGCATCATGCACAGGCCACACCCACCCTGGCTCCGCAAAGGCAAAAAAAATCACACTATGTCGCAATATGTCATGTGACATGATCAAGTTTGACACCCGTGCCTTAAATAAGCCATTCTCATGATTGTGGGGCAGCTGTGGAAGATAATGAGGTGAACTTGGGAAAAAGACACAACTGTTTTAATGTATTGAGGAAAGTTCCTTAACTTACATTTTTACAGAATTAATCTAAACACTATCTAGAGGTCAAATCTGAAGCACTGTACAGTTGTATGATAGTCTTCAAACAGTTCTATAATTTAAAAATTGAATAGTTTCTTTATTTTGTTAAATTACAAATAAAGTATCTGATCTGATATTTGGAGACAGAAGTAAAATGCAAGTTTAGTATAAGCCCATCTAAGACTGCCTTTAAAATACTGTATTTAATTGAAATATATAAAAATATTATCTAAATATATATTCCAGAATAACATTTTAAATTTAAAAACAATTGCTTTTTTATTGCACAAATTCTATATAAGGATGAAAGGGAAGGTGAAAAAACGAAGAAGCTTGAATTTCTCACTCTTCCCACAATCAATATTTGAGCCACATTACATCTCTAGAGCCCTTAATGGCAGGAATTCCTGGAGCCAGCAAATGAGTAATATTAAACCTATGATTAGATGATGAGACCATCAAAACACACTAAGCTGTAATGCAGCATTCCACTTTATCTCTGTGAGCTGCAGTTAAAACAAGGAGCAGGAAAGAATATATTGTATTAGTCCAGTCTAAGCATCTGCCTATGAACAGCTTGTGAGAGAATTCAATGGGCTTAAATATTTGGGAGTTTCTTGACCTAAGGATTTAATTATTATATAACAAGTTTTAAAAGGTTTTTTTGCAAGAAAAGTTTTGAAACTCAACCACAATGAATGTTCCAAATACAGACATCTTTTATTTAGATATTTTAGACCGCTTAGTCTTCCCCTCTTTTTTTATGTTTTGAAGAATCAGTTTGTGGATCAGCAAAATGTGAGTAAGCAAAGTATATTTCAGACTTAATTCTCATTTATGACAGCATTGCACGTTAACATCTGCAAATATAATTTTATTATTAAAATGTGGCTCTACATTTTATTAGCAAGCATATAGCTATTGTGAATTTGCCATATTTCCAGGAATAAGCACTTTAAATATAATTTTATATCAAGTTTATTTAAGGGAATATTAAAAAGTGTGGAAAGAAATAACTTTATTCAAAAGCAGATATTAGATTAGTTGAAAAAAAATAATGTATCAGATTAAAATGATACCTGATAATTCATTTCACAGTAATGCTTACCTTTTGATTTGTAATCTATTAGATTAAAAACAAGTCACATATCCAGATTTATACTTTAGATGGTCATTTTTTCCTGAACATGAGTTATGCTTGTCCTACAGCAATTGACCCAACGATTCCCAACCATGCACATCACTTGTATTCATATGCATATCTGCAATGCGTCTTAGTCACATGCTTCCAATTGTCTACATTGGAATACACTGCTATTTATAAATATCAAAGTTTTCAGATGTCATGTCTTATTTTAACTGGCATTCACAGGCAATATTGTCAAAAAGAAATACAAACCAAATAAATAAACAAATTGCTAATAATTATTAATAAATTGCTGACATCACACTACTGTGAATTTTCTGTTGTTGATATCAGTTATTATAATTATTTAATTATGTATTATTTTGTTAAGACTTTATCAATTGGATATCACCACATTATCTTGAAGTAATATTCCATGTTTATTTAAACAAAGAAAAATAAGGGTGTCTTTATAATGGAGTTTATAATACCAGTTTGGTTGCTCTATAAGCTTTATAACAGTATCAAATAGTTTTTTTCAATATACAGGTAGAACTGCATGCCTGTAATGATTATATTTCTCCAAAGGAAAAAGAAAGTATTTGTAAAAACTATGAATCACCTTACTTGTGAACAAAGAAGCATAACAAGTTCAACCACTGAGGTGCTTGATTTCATGCAAACCAGTCCTGTAAAAAAGTGAAAACAAGGATTAATTCTGCAAAGCACTAACTATGAGATGCAATGTTAAACTGATTTTTTGTCAAATAGTTATATAGGTCAGATCCTGTAACATTTCAGTAGAATATATCTGCCAAAGATTTCTCAGAGTACTCTCTAATTATCTTAAATCAGAAACCATTTGTGACCCAATTATAAACATATTATATGAAACATGGAAAGCACTACAAACTGACACAAAGGGAATTCTATGCATTTTAGAAATATGGAGCCATGTCATTTGCTCAATTCAATATACACACAGAAGAACAGATTATTTCTAGATTGAATGAATGAATGACTTACATTGTTCTTCTATTTGAAGATTCAAGGCAAATACTATATAATGGAAGCTGAACTCTAGTGCCAAAGCAAACTTCTTGAGTTTTAATTTTTACATTTAAGTATCATAATATACAAGATTTTAAATCTTCAAGTTTCTTGAGTTGAATGTTTAAAAATGCTTAGGTTTTTATTTTAAGAAAGTTCTCAGACATTTAGATATACCATTACACCCACCACCATTAATCAGAAATGAATATTTCTGATTAATACAGAATAGCATTCATTTCTGAGCTGTTCAAATGCTCATACAAATATTTTCAGCGATATATTTTTGCCTGGTTTTCCCAACTGCCTTGCAATGATTAAAACATCTGTCTTCAATAAAGATTTTAAATTCATGTTATGCCCCATTCTGTCCTGGAGGTTTTACCTGTTTAAATACCATGCCATATCGTGAATCAATAATTAAGCTACCTTATTCATCCTTTCCGTTTGGCAGATATTGTAGAAATACCATAGTTATTCCGAAAAACACTTTACTTGCCTACTTTGCAGGTACAAATTCTACTTTAGATAAATAGCATACAAAACATGAAGTATTATAAGGGAGAAACTATATTTTTAAAATTACGCTCATTTAAATTAAGTATTATAAGGGAGAAACTATATTTTTAAAATTACTCTTAGTTAAATATCTATTTACTGTATATTAAGTAGGAAAGAACATTTTCCCTATGTACTACTGAATTTTCAATAGAGTGATTTATATATTAGTTAGAGCAGGAGTGTCAAACTCAAGGCCTGGGGGCCAGACCCGGCCCATAGAGTACTTAGATCTGTCCCACGAAGCTGCCCTAGAAACAGCAAAGGACCAGTCCATGGTGCCTCTGTCAGCAAAAATGGAGCCCGTGTACGCAGTCCTCCCAGGCTCTGTTTTCAGCCGTGATGGCCTCCTGCTGCCTTCTGCCAGTGAAAACGGAGCTTGGAGGGCGTTGCTGTAGTAGCCCGAGCCCCATTTTTGCTGGCAGAGGGCTTGGAATACCACAGCAACGCCCCCCAAGCTCCGTTTTTCCCCAAGCCCCATTTTTGCTGGCAGAGGGCTTGGGCTACCACAGACACCCCAACACAAGTGACATCAAGCTGGCCATGCTCACCCTGGCCATGCCCACCCAGGCCCCCGAGGTCAAACACAACCCTGATGAGGCCCTCAATGAAATCGAGTTTGATACCCCTGAAGACAAACATACTTAAGTTAAGCTGAATCATTCAATAATAGATGGATGGATGGATGGAACAAGCAAAGTTTTAGTTCATTCCTGAATTAATATAAATTTGATTCTTTGCTCTTAAAAAGACCAGGACTATAAACCTCCCTGACTGAGAGCTGAAACATAGCTATTTGAAGTATACATATAAAAAAGGAACAGGAAACAACTGTTTGCTAGAAAACCGATGAAGTGAAGAAGTTTATTGGCAGGCCAGTCTTTCAGCCATATTTTTCACAAATGTTTTTGTCAAATGGTGATTATGGGAAGGTGAATCTATGAAATATTGTACAATCAGGAGACGTCTCAATAAGACCTCTCTTTGCTGGGCAAAACTGCCATTTTGGGTTACTTAAAGCAGGATAGGTGTTATAAGGTAAGCCTCCTCTGAATTAGATTTATCTGAGGAGGAGGAGAATTGCAGAGCGAAAAATATGCAAGTTACAAATTTTCAAATGTCATTTATGGACATTAAGATTGATAATTTTTATCAACAATGCAAACAGCATTCTTTGCTATATATGCACACATCAATGAAATGATACTTTGTAAATAATTGCCAAAATGGTCTTTCAATTTCAGTTCTGCAGGTTTCCATAGTAATAAAAAACACAGTAGCCTTAATACCCCACATGTATTCAAAATAATGTTTGACTTAGTATAAGCATTGCTAAATTAGATCTTTAAATAAGCATTTAAATTAATACCTTTCAAAGATAAAAATAAAAATGTCATTCAGAATTATTGTCAGACAAATACATATGTACTTTTCTGGAAATTAAATGCATTCCCTCAATGAAAATCATTATTCATAGCTGTAATTTCAAATAGATATACTGAAAAGACAAACTTGCTTTAAACAGACAAAAACAAAATCACTGGAGATATAAGGGTTCCTATACAATTTATATTTATTTCAAATAATGGATAAATACTGATTTTCTCACAATCCTATTTATTGTACAGTAAGCAGAACAAGTTACAGAATGATATCATACAGTAATTCCATTCTATCAGATTTACAAGATGACTGTTAATTAATGAAATAAGAAATAAATGTAAAAATCTCATTTGAAAAGACAATTGGTATAGTTGATTAGGATTTTTTTTTGCATGAACAAAGAAGAGAATAAAGATTAAAGGGACACTTATCACTTCTAAACCGCTTCAATCATTAGACAGCTGACAAAAAGGAGCTCAACAGAAGAGAACATAGTCAAATTCTCACAATTAAAATGACTACAGCTATTAATATTAATAATATTAATAAGCTTCTCTACTCTTGGATACTTAGCAATTTATTTTACACAGAAAATTGCTGTCTTATACAAAGATCATACTAGTTATATACACAAACTTCTTATATTAGAGATTTTTCACACATTCTGGTAAAACTCCAGTTTGTGATTAAAAGCAACATAATGAAAGCTACAGGAAGATACAAATAGTGCTTCACTGATAAGTTTAAGAAGTCATGAAACTGTAATATATCACTGCTTAGCCAACTGCTTCTTGAACTACTAACAAACTTACTATTTTCTTTATGCTGTATGATAATTTTCAAAAAAGAACTAGGTGCTGTGCTGTTGTAGTTTGCAAGACACCATGGGCTTTAAACTAATCACTGATATATATTAACTCTGTTAGTTACCCTAAACGATAGTTCAGAGCATTCATCTAAAGAACAATCTGGAGGACACACAAGACTTTTCCAAGGAGGGGGCAGCAGCTCTTGTGAATTAGCAAGATAGAATTGTAATATCATCTGAGACTGACGCTTTATAAAATTTAAAATGAGACCAAAGAAAAAACAAGAGAAACATCAGTCCGAGATGTCTCAAAGGTGCTTTTTCAAGAGGCAACTGACTTTCTTGTTTTTCTTTGAAGACATTTTGTTTCTCATCCAAGAAGTTTCTTCAGCTCTGACTGGATGGTGGGGAGCTGAAAGTCAAAGCTGAAGAAGCTTCTTGGATGAAAAGTGAAACATCTTCAAAGAAAAACAAGGAAGTCCAGTTGCCTCTTGAAAAAGCACCTTTCATTCATTCATTCATTCATTCATTTATTCCATTTATACCCCACCCTTCTCCTGGGACCCAGGGCGGCTTACAGGGTAGAATTAAAAAGCAATATATGCAGTTAAAATTAAATTAAACAACCCCCTGAATTAAAATTAGTTAAAATTTTAAATTGTAAAAACCCCACCCCCCTCAAGCCAGGCCAGGCATCTCAAAAAGATGGGTCTTGAGTTCTTTCTGAAAGATCCAGAGGTCGGGGGCTGTGCGAAGACTTGGTGGCAGTTGATTCCACCAGGTGGGCGGCCCACTGAGAAGGCTCTACCTCTGGGCCCAGCCCAATGACACTCCATGGGCGTCGGTTCCCTGAGGAGGCCCTCCCTGTGGGCTCGGACCGGGCGGTGAGAAATCGGTGCCAGATGTTCCCCTAGATAAGCCGGACCCAAACCATTAAGGGTAAGTACCAGCACCTTTGAGACAACCATGACCTGGATGACTGAGAATCTCCACAGACAAACAGTCAAGCAGTAGTCTGATCCCCACTGCCCTCTCAATAAGTGCACTTACTGGCTGAACTCTACAAATAGCAGGATTTGATAATCTAAGGCTCTATTGCTTTTTCTTCATAGAAAACAGGATAAATTAAAATGCTGATTTAGGAGACGACCAGGCTGAGCCTAAGGGAGGGGACAAACACATCATCAATCTCGAGTCCATGCTCACAAGAGATCTAATTCCACCTCACAAGATATCTAAGTTCCACCATACTCACAAGAGATCCAAGTTCTACTCTTAGCTATCACCAATTTGTTTTGACTGTTAGTAACTCAGATTCTTGTAGAGAGCTTAAGCTTGCAAATAAATCCTTATATTCATTTGAACTGCATTGGTTTCCTGATTTCTACATTTGACAGTCAATTTCATTTAAATTTGTTCAGTCGATCTTCTCCAAATGCTCCAAATGAAATTGTTTCCCAGTTAACTGTGATAAATCCATTCCCCAATGCTCTTCAATCCTCCTAGGGAAAGCCAATTTATCACTTCTCTACTCAGTCAAGTTTCTGTTGTAAAAGAATGCAGGCTTGAACTTCAGAAGGCATATGCAATCAACTCAGTTCTAAGTCTAAATTTCCAATGAATCTGCTGCTTTCAAATCACATTCCTTTTGTGAATCTAATTTATCCAGAGCTATATGCATTTGTATATTTTCCACAGTCATCATCATTTCATCAAACTTTTTAAAAAAGCTTTCAAGACTCCTCCCCAAGATGCTGCTGAATGGCAGGAATCTCTTTTTCCTGCTGATGTTCTCATTCTGCTAACGCTGGTTTCCTGGCAATTCTGCTCCCTATATTTGAATAGGAGCACTTAGAAAAGACCCAAGACAGCTTTTGGACAGCTATGAAGTGACCTGAGAAGGGGAGTCTTGAAGATTCCAGTTCCCTGTGGGAGTGGTCAGAAAGTCATTGGTCATCCATCTTCTTTTTGGCAGTTCATTTTCTTAAGCATGCCTGGGTTTCAACTTAATTTTTTATTTTTTCTGTTTCACTTTGCTTTTTATCTATAAATTTTTGATTGGCTGGCTGAATGCTGATTTATTTTAAACCCCTGTTGGACTTTATCTATTCTTTTTCTCTTGGATTTATATTGTTGCTTTGAATAACGTTTGGTTTTCCATAAGGAAATGCAGTATACTAAAATGTGATGCTTTCGTTTTACTTACCTCAATATTGGATTCTCAACATAGCGTTTTTGCATTTTATTAATTTGCAAAATATTTGGAGCTTATTTTTCTTTTTTCTTTTAACTTCTAACATTTGATAACAATTTTTTTTCAAAAGTTTTGCTTCCTGAAAAACTTTTGGTGATTATGATAGACTTCTTCAAACTGAACATGAATATACTTTCAGAATGACTGTATCATGTACCAAACTTGAAATATGAAATTAACCTGTAATGTCTGTACTGTAATGTACACACAATGTTTCTGACATGCTACATCACTTCAGCAGAGCTAAAACATTTCACTGCTGTGAAATGCATGTGTCCAATGCATGTCGCTGCAGTGCCCAACAACAGTCAGCCAGCGATGATAGATTCCATTGTCCTGATGCCATTTTTCCATTGTGGTAATGACCTGATGAAATCTTTCACCATGTTTGTTACTAATTGCGCTTAAATTTTCAGGAAAGAAGTCTAAGTATGAATGCAGAAAATTAATCTTCAGTGACATGTTGCACTTCATGGTCTGTACACTATTAGATGTTTGTCAACCAACTGAATGCAGTTTGATGCTGTGCAATTGCCAAGAAAATTGTCAACATCCTTGAATGCCTTCCAGGTGATTTTCTCTGGCTCCACTAACAGATCTTTAAATCTCTTGTCACTGATGATGTGTCTGATATGTGAACCAACAAAAATGTCTTCCTTAATCCTGGCATCAGTTATTCTTGGAAATATCTCTCAAATATCAAACACCTTCAACTTTCTTGTTCATCGCTTTTACAATTTTTTTCAAAAATCTGAGTTTTCTATGAAGCAAAGGCAAAAATATCTTTGTTGGGTAAGCAAGTGGCTCATGTGCCATCTTTTTTCTGTCCTGAAACCAAATTCTTTCAACGTGGCCATTTCTTGTTAATGTAATGTGATTCTCTTGCATAGCTGTCCCATTCACATATGTAACAAGAGTACTTGGCACATCCAAGCTGCATTCCAAGCAGTAGAGTACTACTTTTAATATTCCAGTTGTACTTGGTGTACTGGTGTACTTCAACAACAGTTCCATGTTTTTGTATGTTTCTTCCATGTGTGCAACATAGCCAGCATGTACTAAAGAGTATATTGTATAAAAACAGAAGATTTTTATAAAACGGTACATGATACATTAAATTACAGCTTATTTTCGTAATTAGCAGCCAAAAATCTATACAATATACCCCATAATGTTCAGAAAGCAAACTTTGCTGTCCAGTGTAATTTAACTTGTCTCAGCTATTTAATTAAGCCAAATTCCTTTCCTTGTTAATAAAGCATATTGGATTAATCTCATATATGTCTTAAAGGAGCTATTTCTCATAACTCTCAAAGAATTAAAAAAATTGTTGATGGGCAATCCAAACCAAACCAATCTCTCATGATAAGAGGAAGAAGACAAAAAGCAAAATGTGACACCAAATGGAATACCTTTATTAAAGATATATGCAACAGGAAATATGTCACCAGTCAAACATTCAATTTAAGTCATCTGAATATATAGATTTTTTAACATATACAACTTGTGGACACTGGTACATGTTTAACTGATATTGAGAACTGAACTGTAAGAAGAAATTTTATTCCAAAGAAAGTGTTTAGAAGATTGATATATTTAGCTTTCTTATTATACAGTTTAAAGAATTATTTCCTCAGCTTTGATTATCTGTTAAGAAAACAGAATGTGCACACAGATTGTACATCTTGACAACAAGGCAATAAAAATCAAGTGTCAGTATATCAATAGGTTTGTTAAATACCCATACTATAAATAACATTCTTTAAAAAGCACTTGAGTTGAACAAAATATATTTAGAAATTGAAAAAGCACAATGCTATTGAGATACTAGCCTGGCTATTTAGCAAAAATGGAACACATTGAATCATCTAATTGAACCAATAATTGAACTTGGAATCTGTTACAAAAGGAGTGTTCTTCAAATTATTCACTTATAAATCAGGTAGGAATGAAAGTAATTTCTACTCTCCATGACATGCAAACAGTCCTGCCTTTTTTTCTATGAAGAAATAAAATGATCTTAGTATTTCTGATACTGGTATGTGGCTGTGGAGCAAGAATATAAAAAAAGAAACTTAAAACAATCAAAAATAGTTTCCCCCCAAACTGAAATATTTGTTCATAACACAGCCACTGTTCCTTTAGTCTAAGAAATCTCAGCCCTAATAAAAAATGGTTATCAAGAGTAATAGAATTTTTTTTAATTTGATCTGCTAAATGAAAAGACAGTGAGATGTAGCATAGCTCTTACAGGTTAGATCAAGAAAAGGGTTTATATGTGAATCTAATTTAGAGATCACTCAATCTGAATCAGATTTGAAAGATTGTCATGGATGGGCTAGAGATGAAGGAAGGACAGAAGAAGACCAGAATATTGGGAAGAATGCTGGTAGAGATGAGAAAAAGGAAGATACACATATATTTGTATATAATTATATTATACTAGCTGCTTACTCAGCCTTGCCCGGGTATTTATTTATGGGAATGCCATCTTCCTTCCTTCCTCTGTCCTTCTTTCCTCCCTTCTTTCTCTTCCCCTCCATCTGCCTCCCT
>JANHFQ010005902.1:411892-423400 GCA_032468035.1 Aparallactus werneri | reverse complement strand
TAAGTTGCCATATTGTATGGTATGTAATGTCATTATCAGTTAAATTTGAAAATCAAGGTTCTCGCTCAGTTCAGGAAAAATAGCTTTAATTATTGTACTAAGAAGCTTTTACACAGAGAGAGTTTTATATAGAATTATATATAATATGGCCTTTTATTTGAACAAAACAATAGAGTGTGTGGTTTTGATTAGGATAAATTATAGGAGTGATACACAACTATGATTTGCATTTTCTTTTACTCATGTCTTTTACTGTTCTTTTTTACCATATGGTCTTATTATTATTATTATGTATTTTATATTTTGTATTCTGGTCTGGCCTAGTGGCTAATCAATAAAGTATCATTATATATGTTTAATAATACAGTATCCTTTATACAATTATGTATTAAAAAACTTACTTGGGTTGTAGTCGTTGTCTGTATTTTTCTTATTTCCTTCCCTACTTCTTTTCCATCATCAGACCTTTCCGTATCTGATATGATACTCCCTCCATCTACATTTGATACAGTTTTCCCAGAAGACTCAGTTTCAAGAGTTGTAGCTGCCATTTCAGTATATTCTAGTCCTTTAGAGGATGAAGTCACGTCTCTTTCTGATAGTGAATCAATTGCATCAACAGAAGTATGAATTTTAAATTCCTTGTCTTCTATTATGTTTGAACCACACGCTATATTAGTACTGCTAGACATATGAGAAAGAAGCCCCAGGTCATTATTCACACCAAGATGAATCTGAGTCTCTTGAATATTGGCAATAGTGATGTGATTGCTAGACAATTCAGGGAGCAGCTTGTCTTCTTGGCTAGATATTTTATCAAAGAGAAATGAGGTGCTGTTATGAGGAGGTTCATCTTTATCATCAGCAAGTGTAATTAAGGGACCGTTGTCCTTCTCTTCACTTTTCTTAATTATGCCAACACTGCCATGAACATTGTTTTGAAGTTTTTCAACTGCAGCACTATATACATTGTCTAATAAAGATTCTACTTCCACAAGGGTACCATTTTCTCTGCTTACCAAAGTCTCTGGTGACAGATCCATATCATCCAACTTTACTTCTGTGGCTTCCACCTTTTCTGCTTTTATATCAACTAACAGATCATGAACCTCTACATGTACACCACTCCCAGGTCTATCTGCATTTCCAAGCACATCATCACATACTTTTGTTGCAATGAGTAAATCTCTGGTATCTGTATTGACTGGGTAGTCTGTTTCACTTTCTGGACTTTGGCTTTGCGAAAGATCTTCAATTTCACGAATCTCCATTGCACCTTTTGCTCCAGTTGTCTGAGATGAAAGGCCTGAGATAGTGCTCACATTCCCTTTTTTTCCCTTCTTGATATTCTCCTCTTCCTGTCTTTGGTATTCCTCATACATTTTTGCTAGGTACTCCTTGTGAGCTTCATAGGTAACCTTAATGCAAGCAAATTATAAAATCAGAAAAAAACAGTAATGCTAATTCAATGTCAGAAAAAAGCAAACCAGTAATTTAACCAAATTAATAATGTTACTGAAAAACTAATAATTCAGAAACAATTATAACAGGCCATTTTGTATGGTGACCACAAGATGGTACTACAATTTATCTATGGCATAATATTAACCAAATATGGGATTCTTACCTTTGAATGGGCTATGGAAAGTGTATCAACCCAGACCCTCCATCCTCCCCATTCATATTTTATTGCATGATATAAAAGAATACGAAAGATGTTATACACCATCTCAGTAATTTTCTGTTCTTCAGAGTTCTTAGGATTAATATATCCCAAAGAAAACATCCAATCTTGCCATACTGAACACTGAAGTAAGCACCTAAAATAAAATAGTTACACTGAAATTTCATGGCACTTGAACTTTTAAATTACACATCCATATAAGAAGAACAGAAAAGCAGAGGCTTCCATTCTAAATGTTATCTTTTTTTTAAAAAAAAGTGGTCTGCGAAAATAAACCTAATTTGTAACTATAAGTAAACAATATATATTCATTATACCTTCAGAAATAGAAGAAAATGTTTAAAATTTTAAGTGTTAAAATTATAACCTCCAGTAATGGGATCAGGATTCAGAATACTAAAAAAGAGACAACATTTAACTTAACCGCAATTACAGTATGTAGGCTATCTATACTTTATTTTTCACATCAAGAAAACAGGAAATGATACATTAAGAAAAATTATTCAGGAATAAATAAAAAAATGTGAGGAAGAACTATTTAGTAAAAATCTGTGCCCAAATGGACAATATGGGGATAGAGTTATAATATCCTTAGAAGCTATATTTCTGAAATGGTAGATCAAAAATAAATATTTTATGAGCATTCAAAATCAAACACATCCAGATGATGCAAAGTTTAGGAAGGTAGCTGTAGGCACTGTTGTGGCTCGTCAGCGTTCAGTGGAGCTGGCATTTGATTTTGACTCTGAGGAGGCAGTTGGGGAGGAACCTGGGCCAGATGCAAAGGAAGGATCGGAAGAAGATGCTATGTCTGAGGCTGGGCCGTCTTCCAGCTACCAGTTGTCCTCTGCATCCGATAGTAGAGAACCAGAACAAATGGAGGCAATTACTAGTGCGCACATGCGCAGACCAATTAGTAGGCAAGAACGGAGGAGGAAAAAGGGCCGATGGAGAAGCCAGGCCACAGGTGATTGGTGAATGGCCACTCCCCTAAGGCACAAAGAGGTGCGAATGGGGAGTGGCATTGCAGGAAACAACTTGTTTAATTCGGCTCGTGTTTCTGGTTCTTGAATATTTCCTTCAAGTATCTATGGATTCCAATCTATTATGGCAGAGTTCCTGGATTAATTACAGGGCTGAACAGTTACAGCTATTGATAACAGAGACAGACTGTGTTTTTGTACAATAAAAAAAAGGTTTTGCTTTAAGAGCTGACTCGGAGCATCTTTGAATAACCTGGGACAGAACAGTCACTGGCATCAAAAGCACTACTCATATACATCACGTATGCTGGGCCCCAGCATTAATGAAACCCCAGGCAGCCTTATGAAGGGGAACCCTGACTACTTTACCTTATGATGCAAAACAGAAACAAAATGTTGAAAAGTATTTCCCTCCTAATGTATATGAATATGTGAGGATAATCACACAAAACCTGTCAAGAACAACTGTGTAACTAAATGAGACAATTCTTTACATACCTTCTATTTTCACGGCTATTACTGAAAAGCTTGATCATATCTGATAAAAATAAACGCCGAACCTCCATGAGTTCTGCACTTGGTGCAGAATTCTTTAATAATGTTGCCACCACTTTCAGGATCACTTTAAAAGAGCAAATATATAATGTGCTTACACTTATTTTAATCATTGAAACACTACAAACATAGTATTATCTATTATAATTGTATTAACAGTGATTTTTAAATATAAAAACAGACCTTCTTTAAAGGAACAGAGTAGAAAAAGCTAAAGTATATCAAGTGTAAAGTATATAACCTGCCGAGGTGGCCTAGAGGTGGAGCTCTTGCCTCACAATCAGGAGGTTGTGAGTTCAATCCTAGGGAGGCAGAGACTGGTATAGGGTCTCCTGCTTCGGCGGGGGAATTGGACTAGATGACCTAGGTCCCTTCCAACTCTGGTAATCTGTAATCTCTGTAATTATTAGAGATCAGGATAACCTCTGTGAAACTTCTTCACTTACAAAGTATAATTAATTTATTTTATTTCCAATTGATTCTCTGTGTGTGTGTCTCGCTCCATTTGCATGCAAGCTCCATGGGACAACAAGGTCTAATTAAGTAGTTAAGTGAAAAGTAGTTTTTTTGGGGGGGAAGCAGGGGACCAACATACACTTTTCGCGATGAGAATGGAAATTTCTGGTGTATTTTTCAGCGGCCTTCAAGATAACACCGCTATGTATTGAGAGGAGTTGTGGGAGAACAGCGGGAACACGACAGCGTTGCTGCTGAAATGAAAGGCAGAAGCTGGCAGGTCATGCTCTTCCAAGCATGGGAAGTACAGCCGACTCCTGTGCCGGTGGTGGAAGAGGAGGAAGAAGAGGCGGCACTGTTGGCTGGAGCCATAGAAGCCAAGGTGGCAGATTTGCCGCCCTGGTCCTCTCCGTCAGGAGCTTCTGCTGCCGGGATTTCATTGGCAGCAGAAGCACTTTATCCTTTTTACATGCCTGTTTCGGGAGACACATCTGTCCAGTGCCGGGGTAAGAGATGCGCCGGCTGGGAAGTGGTCCCTTGGCAGAAGTGGCAGGAGGTGGCTGCACTGGCTTGTTCTCGGTGGTGGGCTGGGGTGGGAGTGCTTCATTGACACTCTTCTGGTTTCTGGTGCTCACATGCACACTGGCCAGGTGGTCTGCGCATGCTCGCCAGAAACTGGAAGACCAAGTGGCCGATGCACATGTGCGCACCAGAAACCGGTTTCTCTTCTGGTTTCTGACACACAGGCTTGCACGCACTTTCTTGCGCTCTTATTTTGGCACTTGGTGCCGAAGAGGTTAGCCATCACTGCAATATGACAACCAACATCTTGAATTGTACCTAGAAACACATGGCAACCAATGCAGCTCCCATAGTAGTGGTGTTACATGTGACATATAACTAGCATCATAAACTACCCGTGCAGCTGTTTTTGTATCAATTGATCTTTCTGAATGTCCATCAATGGCAGCCACATGTAGAGCATGTTGCAGTAATCCTAACAATCAGTAACAAGAGCATGGGTGACTGTAAGCAAAGCTTCCCTGGTCCAGGAATGGGTACAAATAGCAAACAAACTCTCCTAGCAATGGCTGCTACTTGTTCTTCAAGCAGGATAAGCGCACCCAAGTGGATTCCCAGACTGCACACTGCGGCAGCGCTTCTCCATTCAGTAACAAAGATGGAAAAACTTTGTTCCCAGATGGACAAAATACTCAATCCATCTTGTTGGATTGAGTCAGAATTTACTGTGGTCCATCCAGACCCATATAACCTCCAGACCTTTCTTTACTTTGACTTATATCAGTCTTAGTTCAAAGTTCATAGAAATATCTGCATTGTATGTTGGTTTATCCTTTCCTGTCATCTTTTGTCCATCTCTAAGTAAAAGGCAAAATTGTACAGTATCAGAATATATCAATAAAAGGAAGAATCTCCCTTTTGTCTGTGTAACCTTGCTCTTTTAATCTGCTTTCTCAAACCTCTTGAAAAAGTTTACATGAGGTGAAGAGATACAGAAAACAAAAAAGAACAAAAGAGAAATCCTCAGCTAAAAGTGCACATCTACAGTATAGGAGCTTCTTACTTTTGCCAAAATAAGAAAAACAGTGTTATGGTAGCTCTGCGTCTTTTGTATATAGGTTGTAATCTCACAACACACATACCAAAAAAGCAGGGCTTTCCTTGTGACACTGCTATTCTTCTTTCTTTCTGCTCCCCCTTGCCCTCTCTCCACCCATGAATACCAATAGTGTCCATCTTGTATTTCAGTAACAGCAATTCTGGAACAAAAATATTTTGTAGTATGATAGAACCTATGAACTGTCAGTACTGTGGTATTCACTTGAGCAGTAAAAAGTTTGACATTTATTACAAACATCTCTCAAAATTAAACAGATAAATTCTTACTTGGATTTTGAATTTTCACAGTAGAATCTGGTTCTGGGTGTGGTTTATGAACAACCTGTGTGCAGACTTGTTCAGTCAAGATCTATAACAGAAAAATTACTTCATTCACTCCACTTTTGGGTTTTCCAACAGAAATTATTGAAATAGATACTATCTTCAGTACCGCATGTCATATACTGAGTCTTATTCATTATGTCATATTTAAAGTAAGGTTACAATTTATTAATTATATTTCTAGTCCTTAGTTTTGTCCCATTTTGTTTCCCCAGTAAACAATGCATGCATGTATAAATTGCATAAATACGTATTTTAACATATTTTCCTCCCAACTCATGCAATTCTTAACTTTTGATTATTATTTCAAATTATGCCCCACTTTTGTTAGCCATACAAAAAATATTCTGTCAGGACATAAATTTTAAAATGGATTCTAAAACATAACAATATTTCAATTACTTATACCCATTAAGCAGGTACAAACTGAATTGTTCTAGCATCAGCTGCTGTTATGAATTTAAGAAAGAAGTAGTGCAACCCTTCTGTTTTGGCCTTGGAAAAACCATTCTGAGTGTTCTAGAAATGGTCTGAAATGGGCCAGGATAATCTTAGAATAAGCAGTTTTAAATGTGCCAGAACTGGTTCAACCTAGCCAATCTTAAGGTTGGTCCACTTCCACAACACTCAGAATGGCTCCAAAACTGAGATACCTACATTGCTACTTTCAGGATCGAAATGTTCAAATTGCATGATAGTCATTATATTTATAAAACAAAATCACAGAATAATAAATAGATAAGGAAGAGTCTGTTACTCAAAAAATGTTACACATTGAAAATAACCACAGAGAAAAGGTTTTATTCATGCCACAATGTAACATTAATGTAAATTATTGATTAATAGAAATAAACAAATATTTTAATGGTGATTATCAACAGATTGAATCTACTAATTAATGAAAAAACATTTTAAAATAATATTTTCACAAAGGGTATTTCAATAAAGAGATTAATATAATATACCTCATACAGTGTGTTGTAAGTTGTAATCGTCAAAGTATTGGTATGTAACATCAACCTCTCTCCAAGAAGAGTAAACAGACTATGTGTATGCATGATTTCAACTTTTCGCCTGAAGGAAAAAAATATGGAATGTACGAAAATTTAAACAAATTTCCATGACAAAAGGTAACAATTAATATTATGAAGAATCTTTCAATCTTGTGAGATTCCAATTACACATAATACAGTATCTTTTATGCATATATATTTAACATATGTAGTATATTGAAATGATATATCTGTTTTTTCATAACTACATAGACAAATTATTGAAGAATCTGACTATTCCACTACACAACTTTAGTACATACACTGTTAGATCAGAGCTATTGAAATATTTTGAATAAAAATTTGTGATCACATCTTTAGGAAATAAATGAAATAAACAGAACTCATAAAATAATCAATTAACTCAGTTTTTATTAATTAAATTTTTATGCCATCCATCTTACTGATACAGAGACTCTTGGTAGTTTATAATATAATAAAAAAGTTTTTAAAAGGTAATACAAAACAATTAAGAAAATTAAGTAGAAATAAAAAAAATAAAGATGGGCAACATGGGGGTGGGGATCTTGTCTCTACCCCAGGGGTGCCAAACTGGTGGCCTGCAGGCCAGATGCAGGCTACACCCTCTCCAGTTCTGTGAATGCAAAACATCATGATGCGTCATGTGACATCAACGTGACACGGTGAATTTGATACCTGTGCTTTACTCATTAACCTTAGTCAAATTACTAAGTAAAAAAGAAATAAATATTGCAGTTTGGGGAAAAACCTAGGTATAATTTAATAATTCTCATTGAAAGCAATGGGACAAATTAAGCATAAACAATCCTGATTTCAATGGATACCTCAAAGTATTAACAAATCTAGCTTCAGTTTTCTGCAATCTTTTTAATAAGGAAAAAATAAAAAATAAAAAGGCAATTATGTAATTAAACAAGTACCAATAAGAACGTTTGAAACATCATATTAGGAACTGGAACACATTACTTACTTATGACCCAGATGTTTGAGAAAATATCCTAGCACCTTCAGAGCCTGAACCCAAATACTTTCACTTTTTGAAGCCAATAATTTATAAATTACCCTGAAGGGAAGAAATATAAGACAGTGTAAGCAAAACACTTTGTAACAGTAAAACAACATCAAGTTATTCTGCTTGTTCTGTTCATATTCAAAGTGCTGCTTTTGAGTATTTATGCTTTAAATTTGCGGAATATCTGCATCTCTGACTGATAATCCCAAAACACTTAATATTTACATGAAATTATGAAGTGAAATAATTGGAGGCTACATTATTCAACTAATAATGGATGCAACTATTCCCCTTCTTATCTGAACCAGATGATGTAGTAGTAGACTAGTGCCTGGACACAGTAATAGACACAATATGGAGCTTTTGGACACCAATATGACTTGGATATGCACTTTTAACGCAAGTTCACAGAGAAGCCTGAAAATGGCCGAATGCTTCTGTGCATTACAGAGAGTGGCTGGGCTCAAACTAAGACAAGGTTTAAAACAGTTTTTTTTTTCAAATTGTTTTCAAAGTATATACAGTCACTGCTATGAAGTTACATGAGTTCCACAGACATATATAACTATCTGAACAGAAAAAAGAAGTATGAGTGACCAAATTTATGACACACAGATAACCTATAGATGCTACGAGGAACTCAGATGATCTCAAGTGGCAATTTAAAGTAGATAATAAATTGATATTTTATGATTGACCATGACTAAGTATTTGTTTTGTGGATAGGAAAACTGATTACCCACAAGCAACTTAAAACATCTCTCAAGATTATAAATATGCCCATTATCTAAACAATTGTTTTATTTCTATACCAGCAAGTGGTATGTTGCTCAGTCTTGTCAAGGCAAAGGTATTATAACAGATGATTGTCAAGATAACTGCAGGTGATAGAATTCTTCTAAAACTGGTCCATTATCTTCCAAATTGGGAAATGTGTTTTAGATCCCAAATCTGTACTGTTTATTAAAACAAGAGGGGTAAATGAAGATAGCTTTATTTAAATTTACAGAAGCTGATACTAGTAAATACTAGTGAAACAAAAATTCCAGGGAGCACAACCCACATGCATGAACAAATGCATTATTTCTACAAGCTTGATTTATTTTATTTGATTTTTTAAAGCCTGCCTGCCTGTATTACTTTATACTCCTTCTATTCTACCCACATGAACAGCCCTGGCAAGTGGATTGGGCTGAGAGGGTGGCCCAAAGTCACCCAGCTGGCTTTCATGTATAAGGTGGGACTACAAATCATAGTCTCTTATTTGAAGGTGACCGGTCTATCTTTATGATTTGTTCGTATAGAGAAAATGAACAAGGACCAAATCGCAAGACAAATATATAATGAAAAATTAATGGGTTGTGAACTGTGAGAAAGCCATGGCTGGTGAAGTTGGAGATCCTCCAAAAAGGAGAGCTGAGAGGCTTAATGAACAAAAGACAATGTATGAATCAATGTGTAGATACAAATGGAGGAAGAAAGTATTACATGGTTTGTATGGTAGAAAAGAATGCTGAACTGCAACAAATGTGAATATTATCTAGGTTTATCACTTTCCTTTTTCCTTTTTTTTGCTGACTACTTTTTATTCTTGTCCTGTGCTTTGTCTAATGTTGCTTAGCCCTAAGGGGAATAATACAATGAACATGTGTGTATCATTATTATATACTTAATTTTAAAAAAATCTTTATTCTTTAAGATCTAGTTAGTTTAACATCTATCTAAATACTATTTTGGGTAGCAAGTCTGTGATTTGTATATCATATTCAATTCATTACAAAAAGAAAATCCAGAGTCATTGGGAGTAAGGCAGTGTATAAATGTAATACTCTGTTGTTTTTGTTATGTTGTTATGATTATTATTTTTAATTTAAAATGCATAGGCAAATATGTTAAATGTTCTGATCATGCAATGTTTTGAAAAAGTTTGACTTTAAAATTTATGTCAAAAACAAAATTAAGTAATAGAAAACAAAGCATTGTTTTTGTTTAAATACCAACCACTCTTTCAATTTTGAATTGTATTTTCAAAGTATTATAGCTACATTAAATGCCAACATCCCCTCCTTGTTCATAAGCATACTGTCATTGTCCAATTTATTCATCTATCAGAAAAATAAGAATTATGGAATTATTGTTTCTACTTAATCTTACCGTATTCCGTTTCTTTGATCAAAGGCAGGTATCATAGATGCTGGATGTTCAGACATTAAAGCCACTAGCAACTGAAGCACATCATGAATATTTTCATCCTACATAACACATTATAATGTTAGAGAAATATTTATTTTATGAACTTTTAATATTTCATTATATGTAAGGTTTTATATTCAGGTCTTCAGCTTGAAAGATCTCAGAATATCAATATCATATATTACCAGCTTACCTCATGCATAGTTAGTAAGTAATTCAGTATACTTTGTAGTTCATCTTCTTTTACTCCCCGATCCTACAGAAATTGATTTAATAAACCATTAACTTTTACATTTAAAATTTTTTAGTGTTTACATTTTAATAACATAGCTGTCATATTATAAACATTAAAATGAAGTTTTTTACCAGTAAATCCGGGATGCATATGTCTGAGCCACTTCTAAATGCAGGTAGTCTTTGACTTATCACAATTGGGATTGAACTTCGTCACTAAGCAATAGGGTCATTAAGCAAGTCATTACATGACCAGGCCCAATTTTATGTCAGTTTTTACCATGGTTAAGTGAATCACACTGTCAATATGTGAATCTGGCTTCCCCAATTGACTGAGAAAGGCAGCTGGGAAAGTTGCAAATCATAATCACATGACTGCAAGACAATGCAACTGTTGTAAATGCAAGTTGGTAGCCAAGTGCCTGAATTATAATCACTGACTAAGGTGGTGTTGATTTTAAGAATGTGAACAAAAATATAATTGAAATGAATAAACAACTTGCATAAAAATATCAGACCCTAAGATGTACAACTCCTGTTTAATAGCAGAATGAAGCTTCCGGGTTTTTAATAAAAATTATACTAGGCATGAGTTTTATATATTTGCTTTCCTCGCAATCAAATAATTTGATGTAGGTTCTGGAGAAATTAAAAATTAACTAAACTGCATTTTTCTACTATTTTCTTTTAAGATTCTGTGTAATTATGATCTTTTCAGGCAAATGGTGTTTTTGTGGCCAAATGGTTTGCTAAAGGTTTTGGGGGCATATGAAAACAGTTGCAATTAAGCAGCCTGCATCTATGGGATCAAACTTTATAGGGTTGTTTTGCCCTCAGTCAATAGTTTACTTCATTTTTAAAAGTATGAAATTAAGCCTACAAATTGCACAATATAAAACTATGTAACTATTACATATAACAAAAAGGCAGGGCAATTTCACTGCATGACTGCTTCAAATCACTTTCTGTGAATTTCAGTTGACATTTCACTAAAACAAAACATTCATTCAGCATGTCTCTTTTTAGTGGGAACCGGGTTTGTAAGTACATCCTCTTGGCAGAATGAATATATCAGTTTCTACTGAGAAATTTAATGATGAAAAGAATCTGAAGCAACAATATAAAGAAATTCTATATTAATCCACAGCCACACTGGACATAGATAGACAAGGCTGGTAGCATCTCACTGACAGAAATAATATCCCCATTAATAAATAAGGACTACAGTTTTTTTATTGTATAAGGTAAAGGTTTTCCCTTGCACATACGTGCTAGTCGTTTCCGACTCTAGGGGGCAGTGCTCATCTCCGTTACAAATCCAAAGAGCCAGCGTTGTCCGAAGACATCTCTGTGGTCATGTGGCCGCATGACTAAACAGAGCGCTGTTACCTTCCC
>JANHFQ010005902.1:132328-143860 GCA_032468035.1 Aparallactus werneri | reverse complement strand
AGTTTGCAGGCTGCAATGAATGAGACACTTCCCCCTGCCCCTCCCTGCGCACGCAGGCACACACAGGCACACACACACACACACACACACACACACACTCAAACAAACTTCTGTGATGGTAGCTTGCAAACTAATGAAAGCTCCTTTTTTGCAATGCTTGTTTTCTCAGCTCCCATCATCATCTCCTGATGTTTTCCTCTCCATTGTCACAGCACCGGTATGCAAGGGGGGAGATCTTAGATGCACTTGCGTGTGCGCATGTGCGCACACACACACACACCGGTTGGAGAGGGGAGCTGAGAGTCACACAGAGGTCCATCAGGCACAGAGGCAATGACAGGAGAAGGGGATCAAAATGGGAAGCCTCTGACCATTAAAAAAAAACAACCTGCGGAGCTTTCCTTTTTGTCCATCCTTCCCTCTGTTGCCTCCATGCCTGATGGCGAAAGGGCAGTTCTGCTTCCACCCCCTCCCCTCCACAATGACAGAAGCCACATGCCGCCACTGTTCGCCTCCCCCCCCAGAGCTCTTGCGGCTTGTAATCTCCTACCGCGAGGGATGTCGTCTGGACTCCTGGGTGAAGGGCAGCACTCAGCAAGGAGACGCCAGGCTGCCTCCTGTGCACATGCCCAGGGGGTAGGGCCAAAGCGGCACTGCAGATTTAAGGTTGGCCGTGGGTGAGGAACCAGAGAGCAACAAGAGAGCAGTTGGGCCGCGGGCATGACTCTAGGTAAGCGTCCAAGGTGAGATAAGGAGTGGCTGGGAGGGGCCAGGTGGGACCGGACTAGCCAGTGAGGTGATCAGCCAGTTCGTCAAACTAGGCAAAAATTTAAGAAATGGTTCGGCCGAACTGGTGCAAACTGGCTGAATCCCACCTCTGTTGGTATTTATATATATTATAAATTTATTATCATTAGAAGGATTCATTTTTGCAAGTTGGTTCCTTTCATGGTTCTACATTATTTGGACTAAATAATTTAAAGATACCAGGAAGTCCATTTGAAGTTTAGTAATAATTAAATTTAAATAGCAAATATAGATGAGTTTACATGCAATTTATTTTTACCTGAACAACTTCTTGTTGGTATGTTACAAAATGTTCCTTGCTGATTTGTGGGAGGTAGAGTGAAGGCACGATTTCAATGTCCACAAAATCCTGTCCCCATGTTTTTGTAAAGAAATCAGATTCCCTTTTTGTTAATCGAGGATCATTTAGTGCTGCTGGGAGATTTACTTTGGAATGATAAATAGTCCATCGATGTTGATCAACAACTAAAGATGGGCTGTCACATAAGCTACTAGGATCACCTGCAAGACAAAAAAAATCTAATCATGGAATATGATCTAGCAAAATAATTTTTTGCATAAGTTTATAATTATTCTAAAGGCCGATTGTATAATAGTTAAACCATACAAGCCAGTATTTAAAGAATTATTGTAGAGCAAGATAATGCATTAGCTGGACTTACAGGTATCTGAATTTAATTTACCACATTCTTGAAACAAGAAGAGTAAGCACATTCTTCTTTGTTTTATGAATATTAGTCATAAATATAGAAAAATAGAAAACCGTGAATAGAAAACCGTGAACACTTCAATACTCTCCATGATGCAACAAGTAAGTTTTTATTGAGAAGGTAACCTGAGATATCATTTAAAACATACTTTGTCAATCCTAAGAATAGACAACTGCACCCATTACAATATTTTACAACAGCAAAGCCATTATAGTTTGCTGATTTCCCATACCAAATTGTAGCAGAGTTTATTGGCAGGGAAGAAAGAAATATTTGTGCCCCATCCATTACCCAGATAGCACAAAATCAAGTTGGATCTATTCCTGCCAAAACCTAGTTTAAATAATAGCACAAAAATGTTATGTTCATTAATTTCTAAGTCCTGATTTACTGGCTCAATTGCAAGTTGTATTTCTGCCAATACTTTTGAAACTTATTTTTCTAATAAAATTAATGCTTCTAAGAATTTTTATGGGACTGAAGCCAAAAAGCAAGAAATAAATAAGCAAGATTTAGAAAGGTCAGGTCTTTACTAATTTACTCTTTAAAATACCCTTTATCAATTTACTCATGAAATAACAGGGCATTTTGAAAATGGCCTATATATTGTCATACACATTTGAAAACTGCCTCCATTTAAATTTCAACAGTCAAGGATTAGCAAATTCTTAGGAAAATCTTACACGCTAGGCTCCAGCAGTATGTGGACCGAGAACTTCCAGAAGTACAAGCAGGATTTCAAAGAGGCAGAGGAACTAGAGATCAAATTGCCAATATACGTTGGATCATGGAGAAAGCTAGGGAGTTCCAGAAAAATACGTACTTCTGCTTCATTGACTATGCTAAAGCCTTTGATTGTGTGGAGCACAACAAATTGTCGCAATTTCTTAAAGAGATGGGAGTACCAGACCATTTTATTTGACTCTTGAGAAACCTATATGCGGGTCAAGAAGCAACAGTGAGAACTGGACACGGAATCACTGATTGGTTCAAAATTGAGAAAGGAGTTCGGCAAGACTGTATACTGTTGCCCTGCCTATTTTAACTTATATGCAAAGCACATCATGAGAAAGACAGGGCTAGATGAATCACAACTTGGAATTAAGATTGCAGGGAGAAATATCAACAACCTCAGATATGTGTATGATACCACTCTAATGGCAGAAAGTGAAGAGGAACTAAAGAGCCTCTTGATGCGGGTGAGAGGACAGGAAAGCCTGGAGGAACGTTGTTCATGGGGTTGTGATGGGTCGGACATGACTTTACAACTAACAACAACAAATTCATGGGTTATCATGATTCTTATCCAAACATGTTCATGCTTGCAATCCAAAACTGTTTTCATATGTTGAATAATCTACCGTTTTTAGAAGAATAAAAATGATCACATTTGGTTATTTAAAAATAAGGTAGGTTGTTTTGTCACAATGAGTAGAAGAGAATATGAAATCAAATTAAACTATAGTAAGGGATCATGTTACATTTAAATGAGGTCTTTGTGTTAAAATTCATATCTTGCTACTTTTAGAAAAGTCTGAGTATTAAAGTGAAAAAAATACCTTGATCTGAAATACTGCTTTACCTTTCTAATCACAAAACAGTAAAAAGATAGGTTTAACCAAATGTGTTGTATTCCTATGGTCTAGGATGGTTACTGTCTTTAACTATTTTTATCTTCTAACTAAAAAAAACCACTTTAAAGGGCTAATGAAATGCTAGCCCAATTCTTGCATTACTTGATTACAGGTAGGATACTTTAATCCACCCCAACTTCATTTGAATGTCAGCAGCATAACTTTATGGTTATTTTTAATTTAAAAGTAGAAAATAGGACTGAGCATATCAAACATGTAGTGTGAATATAGGCTGTATCTTACAAAGGGTAAAATATGGTGCCTCCAGGATTAACATTACATAGGCTGTGAATGTATAGGAACAAGGGAAATATGGCCTGAAGGGCAGAGGATTTATAAGAAACTTTAGATATTGGAGTATAAAGTATTGTTCAAATTCAATTCAATTATGTATAAGTGACAGTGAACTTAACAAAATCCAACAAAACAACACAGGAATGAAAATTCATATTATACATATATTGACTTTCTAGTTAAATCAGACAACTGAACACTGAATTACTTCCTGTTAATTTGTGAGAATTCCCTCAACATCTGCTCCGATTTTCAGATATGTCAATTAACATAAAAGCTTGCTTAACCTTGTTTGACACCATACACTCAAATAGGAAACACAGCTTCAGTGCTTTTTCTCCCAATATATTTAAAAAATAATTAGCAACTATATAAAATACTTTGAATGTACCAGATGACTAAACTGTTAGTAATCAAAGTTAAAGCTTCTCCTAAACTAAGAACCTTTGACACTATTTTTCCTATAAATCAAAGTGCTACTTGTATTGTTTCTTTCCCCTCATTCAGCATGAAGCCAGGCCAATCTGACTTTTTTTTTTACTTAACTCAGGTTTCAGTCTTCTTGTGCAGAGTAAATTATGATTTCCCCCTTTTTATATACATACAGATCCTTCTTACATTTGCTTCTGCATTAAATTCTCTTCGTCACAAGTAAACTAAAATCCATACAAGAAATGTCACTAAGTCAATTAACTTTAAGTTGCTATATTATGTAAACCAACGTATAATGGTACTTAGAGTATAATTTAATCTTCCCTCATCAATAACTTTATTTATTTATTAAAGGTATACACTGCACATCCCCCTGATAAGGTGACTGGTGTGTTGCAGTATACAACTGAAATACTGAAGATATTTATTAGTTTCAAATATCAAGGAAGACATTTGCTATCTCTTTTTCCTCTGATGTGAGGAAAGATAGCTAAAGCTGCATAACTGCTTTGAAGAATAAAGTGCTTATTTACGAGAAAACGTTTGCTCAGACTTATCAGTGACATACCAATCATAAATAAATGTAGGGAAAACAGTTCAAGATGAATAAATAAGCAGGGTTCAACATTAGTAGCCATTGCTTGAGCTTTTCTATTTGCACTCCAAAACCAGTGAGAAAGGATATCTGCCTATCTAATAATAGTTTTTCCAGTAACTAAAACCACTTTCTGAATTAGAGTTCAAGGATTTTTTCCTATTATTTGTCAAGTACGCAAAAGCATTTAAGAGAAGTTTGTGTTTGAACTATTGTTAAGTATCAATCTTCATTTATAATCAAATTCGAAAGAAAGTACCTTTCTGAAGGAGTTGTGAATAGCTTATGTGTTAAAATAGCAGCTTTCCAGTTAGCTATATTTCTTATGACATAATAGTTCTTTTACATTGTATACACACTTTTGGAATGACTGGTTCTGTAGAAATACTTTGTGATAGCTTTAAATAATTCTAGATTGAAGTTATTCACTCAGTTTTGTAAATTACATTAATATTTTATTATTATGTATCAGACTTGTGCATCTGGCCCACTTTCAGCCTTTTAGCAGTGCCTCTCCAGCCTGCATGAGGGATAGGTAGGTAGGTAGGTAGGTAGATTGACAAATAGACAATATATCTATAAACAGCAACCAGTTTAGAGGAATCAATTTAATCCAGCCAGATTTAAAAGGGGTGCTCTTGCATACTTTCATTAGAGGATTTAATGTCTTTTTCACCATTTACATAAGTGGAAATAGATTTCAGGGGTGCCACCTACTGGGTAAGAAATTCATGATTTCAGTAAGTTTCAAATTCCCTAGAAGTCAATTTCTCCTCAGTCTTAATCACACTGGGAAGTTCTTAATGTGATTAAAAGTTCTCAAAATTTATTTTGAGAAAATTCCAAAAGACATCTGAAGTATTATCCATACTTCATATAACATACCCTTTCTACATGGCTGTAGTTCATATTCGTGATAGAACTGTGGTAACTGGATGGAGCTGAGCATTTGCTGGCCAATTGCTCTTCCTGATGTCAATGTGGAGTTTGCAGATATTTTTTTTGAGCCAAAGGACAGAAACAACTACCGCTACTTAGGAATGAACTCTCAACCTTCTGAGTGAACGAGCATATTCACCACTAGGCCATCATGCTGCTCCATTATCCCTAACATTAGAGCAGGGGTGTCAAACTCATGTCATCATGGTGGCATCAAGTGACATATCCAGACTTTTTTCCCCTTTGCTAAACTGGCCAGCACATGGCCAGTGCGTGACACATCCAGAGCCCCGGCTGGGAGTTTGACAGCCCTGCATTAGTGGGATGAAATGGCTTTATTTAAGAAACTGCATTTTTCTTTGTGCTTCTAATGTTACCTAACAACTAGCACTGTGTTTTGTATTGTTTATTATACCTAACATAAACAACACAAAATGCAGCATCAGCTGTTAGTTAACATTAGAAGCTGAAAGAAAAAATGTAGTTTTTAAAGTAAAGACATTTCATCTATCCAAATGACCTAACAATAAAAATCACAAAAATCTGAGACCATTTTCTCATATGTTTTAATTTCACACAAACACTCTTCTCTGTTTACTATACTATGGTATTACCATTACCATTATTAAAGTTCTGATTTCCAAGATTTTTAGCCTACATCCATTGATGAATAATCAAAGTATCTTCAGATTCAGGGCAGAAAGCAAAATTGGATTTTAAATAATACTCACTTCACATAACTCTATGGATGCCTATGGAATCAGTTATTACCGCAAGTCTAAAGGTTACAATATACACAGAGAGTAGCTCTATTAATGACTATAAGACATAATAGGACCTTTATATTTCAAGGCAGAATAGTGATGAGATCCATCTGCAGGGCATGAGTTGAACCATTTGTCTTATATTTTAATGTTGCATTGTAGGAAATTATCATTTCATCCTAAACTGTTCTTATGAAACTAGCATTCCACACTTTCATTTTATACTTCTATCCTTCTATCCACTGCACTCCCACAATAATCATGTCTTTATATATTTATGATTACTGATTTACTTTAAGATAAGTTAGTATTTTATACTAATTCATATTAAGTATTGTTCAGAAAGGTATAAATATCTGTGAATATTGAGGCCAATAATTCCAGTACATCTGAACAGCAGTTGAGTTGGAAAAGGCAGAATATGGGATCACAGCCGAAAATCCAATAGTGTTACCTTCCATTTTCCCCACCAGAGTACTCTTAACTACCTCTTACATAAACATGACGTACGATGACGTAGGGGTGTACAGGAGGCGCGCGTTCTCTCCATCCGCCGGAAGTACGCATGCGCTGGAATTTGTAATAGAGAAGCCGGTCGCCAGATGGCACTGCAGCCTCAATATGTCACAAACAGGTCCTCGCCTGCTCCCTCACGTCAATTGATGTCGGCGCATGCGTACGAACACGCTTGAATCAGTTCTTGTCGGTGGGAGGGGACGGAAAAGGCGACGCAGCAGACGGCGAAAAAGAAGTAGGAGGTGTGCGCGTGCGTCGTCAGGCGACTCGCTGTTCTTGGTTTTTAGGGCGGTGCCCTCGAAGGGAACGCGAGAGGGATGGAAGCGGTATTTGCCACGAGTTATTATTGATTTTATTGTTGCAATAGCAGAAAATGCGAAGGACACGCATACACATATACACAGAGAGAGAGAGAGAGAGAGACTGGAATGGGTTAGTGGATTCCTAATGTATTTATTCGTATAAAATGTTATATAGATAGGTAGCTTAGAACAAAACAATATGCAAAATATAAGAACCACAGCATAATTTTTAAAAATCAACATAGCTCAAAATATCTATTTTTCATCTAATGATGTACAATAAACTCCTGCGGTTTGTATGTTTCATCATGATATGCACGTTTTTGCTGGTTGAAAAAAATATATTTGTTCTCTAAATGTAAACAATGTGTTTAAAGGAAATGAAAAGTATAGTGTAAACTATTTAGGGAGTAAAACATTTTTCACTGTTCATTTTTGCAATATTTTTGTTCAAAACTGCACATTTACATGTAAAGTGTGAAAAATGTGTGATAAATGCATTACATTTGGAACACAATTGTTCAACAAGACATTACATAACTAAACTGGCAAAGCAACATTCAAGACTTTTAACCCATTGTTTTACTTTTTAATTTTAAATTTGTGGCAGGAACTTTCTAGCTTTTGGCAACTTCAGTAATCTGCAAGAGACATAACAGCAATAGCCTCCCAAGATTACTTGGGATTCGTGTTCTTGCTTCACACATGGATACACTCATTTCAGTGGAAGTCCCAAGAGTGTCTTGCAGTTTACTCAAACCACAGATCCAGTCCAAAGCCAAAAATGACAACTAATATTGATTATGAAAATATAAATTCACATATTATATCTACATGCAATTAAATCCAAGGCAAGGGAGGTGGGAAAACTGCAAAGTTTTGTTGAAACATTTTAATTTTAAGTTTTTTGGGGGAAAAGGCATTTGCAAAACTCCAAATTATACTGGATTTGTTTCCCAAAAAGTTAATCTTCATGCCAACAGGAACACCCATCTCTACTTTTGTTCTTCTGTAGCTGGTGAATTGAATCATAAAATGGTCTAAATAACACATACTATAGATAATTAATTTTTTTTCATATATCATGACAACAAAACTATGGGGCTAATTTTTATCTAGTATTTGCTACATATATACAATCTTTGCAAGTGAGGAGCTTATTACAGTATATCGTCAGTAGATTCTAGATCACCTATTTAGAAACCTGAAGATTTACTCAGACATAACTTTATCAATTTAGCAGTCTTCAATTTTCAATCTATTGTATTATGGACAGAATCTTGAGTTTGTAAATATTTGTCAGTCTTGTCAAATCTAAAATACCCCAAAAAATCAAATCTCTAACCTCATATTAATTTAACAGGGACAGATCAATGGATGAAAGATAATGTGGTTGCAGTAGAGAATTAAGGGCTGTTTCTAAAGAGAATTGGTCTGCATGGACCATTTTTAGAGAAGGCTGTTTTTCCTAGAATGTTTTGTATAATGATGAAGTTGGTCTTTTCAAATACTTGAAATTCAAACATAATCACAATATTTTCTCCTGAAGAAAAAAGAAGGTAAGCGTAGAAGAGAGTATATGAGTATTTAGTGTCCATGTGTGCAGGGGAATCAAAGTAGCCTATATTTCAACTTGGGAATCTACAAAACAGGCAGAAACTTTGAAAATTTTAGCGAATACTATAACAATTTTTAAAGAACATTTTTGAGAACATTTTTCTCAAATAGTACATAGCAAAATTAGTCAAACCGAGCACAAGCAAATTTGGGACACTGAAGCTGAATATAAACTACGGTAAACTCAACATGATTTCTTCTGAGTAAATTGGCATTGGATTGTGTCAGAATGGAAGATAGCAGCCAAAAAATGTCAAGGTAATAAAATGTTGAATACCCTAGATGTATTTGCACCTTTTTTTACAATATTAGTTATTTTTTATTCCTCTTGTTATCTCTGGGTAGGATAAGTTCAGACATCATTTTAATTATTGCAGTTTTGGTGATGGCAGGTCAGTTGAACTCCACAGGGACATGATTTGATTAGATTCAAAATGAAATGCATTAGCAATAGAAAAGGTAAAGATGGGAAATCCTAAATAACTCATTCTCTGTCAAGACAGGGGATTTTTTAATGTTTGGTTGACATCTTTGTAACATCTGTCAACACTAGTGTCTTTGAAGACAACCTGATAATGAAATTCATTGTTGCCTGTCAAAATCTGTGTTAAAGAAATGGCACTTTGCTGCAGGCTCTGGAAACAGAAGGAAAAGAACTAAATGCATTAAAATTCAAATTTTGCAATATTTGATATAAGTAGAACTATTGATCAATAGCTGGACACTTTTTAAAAATGCAGAATGGTATTAGTCTGCTTTCCACTCTGAGGACTGTCAGATTTACTTATGTTTGGATGTCACAATATTATCCTAGAAAATCAAATTAGCCATGTCCTTTGGGAGTTGGGCGGCCTAAAAGTCAAATAAATAAATAATTAAATAAATAAATTGCAGGGCTGCCAAACTCCCGGCCCATACACCATGTAATTTTTCTAGCGTAATAATGGTTCATTAATCATAAAAATTATTCCACATTTAGACGACTTATCAGACCATGGTTAAAGAAATCTAATTTTCAGATTCTGGATAAATAAAATGGTTAGTATGTTTGTCAACCAGTTCATAATGCTTTATATGAAGGAAGTGTTGGGAGTTTTGAATTCTTATAAAGCTAACGGATTGTTATTTGATTGCTTTTCTGATAACTATTTTATGTCTACTCATTAGTGCATGTTAACAGTTGCCTTCCTGCTCAAATGTGCTGTTGTTCTGAAGCAGGTGTACAACAGTAAGGTATAGACTTCCTAACATTTTAAATTTTAAAAAGTACGTTCTTCTCAGCAGCCCTATATATAAAGCCTGAAATAGGGAGCCAAGTTGCTGGTGATTATACTATTCAAGTACTGTACTATAGTCATTTCACAGTTAACAGAAAACTGCATTTGCATCTTCTTAGCCTAATACTCTGCCCACTATACCTCATTGGCTCCAATTAACACTATTGCCAATTTGTAAGAGATGCTGTGTAAGTTATCACCCTAATAACTCTATTCAAGTGAGGGAAATGGTTATTGGGAAAAACAAGTCTTTATATAAGCAAGTTGAGCCTCTTAATTTATCTTAAGGAAGGACTTGCTGTTACTTGTGGATCTTAAAGGGAGAAAACTGAAGCAGTTGCCTTTTCCAATTTACCACCAAGGATTGCATGTCTGCACTTGCAGTTGCCGATTTTGATTTCAGAATGGTTTTAAGGGTGCCATTTCATAATGACAGGGCACCAACATATTCATGGACACTTCTTTTTGCCAACTCTCAGCTCCACTCGAGAGTATGTCTGTCTTTCTCAAAAAAGGTGATGCCGTCTGCCTTACCATATAGGAACAGCAATATTCTTGATAACTATTAAATAAAAGGAAAAAGATGCGAAAAACTCTCTTTCCCCTTAAGTGGTCATTCATATTTTTGCAGTCCTAATATGATATGTTTGGGGGAATACTGTTTTAGTGATTGGGGAATCTGATTGCATATTTTTTCTTGGCTTTTCACTGTCTCTGCTATCTTTTCCAAATCTCTAATCCAGACAATTTCTTAAAGGAAAACTTTTAATCCATTCCTTCAATCGCATTCACTTCATAGACCAAAGGAAAGAGCTAGGGCTTAGATTACCTGGCAAGCATAGAATTCTTCCTGCTTCAAAATAACATTGATCCTTTTAACCATGGGCACAGTAAAAATGTCATGACTAACTGGCTTATGCATCAACAATTGTAGTTAGCAGAGTCATTTGGACCAAAAACACTAAGAACACTTAATAAGAAGAGAGGATGTTATAGCTGTTCTGTCTTCTGCTTCTGTATTTATAGCTGATACCACAATGCTTTTTTAATTACAGAAGATGATGTGGCTAGCCTCTAAAACCAATTATTCTACAAATGCTCACCCATTCTTGCCACATTCCTGCAATTCATGTTTAAATTTATGGCTAGCTTTCATACTTCCTGCAGCATGCTTCACAGTATAAGCACAGGTTTTGTGCAGAATAAGATTATGCAGCAAAAAATGATAAGGTTTCAGAATGATTTCTATTAAAAGGTGAGTAATGGTTCATTTAATAAATTACTTTGGCTTTGTACAACTTGCCATTCCTATATTTATTTTATTTTATTTTTATTTATTTATTTGTCAGTCATGAACAAGAAAACAGGTATAGGTATAAACATAAACATGAACAAAGAAGTATACTTTATATAGGTAATTGGAGACAATAAGACAGGGACGGTAGGCACGCTGGTGCGCTTATGTCCCCCCCCCCTTTATGGACCTCTTAGGAAAGGGACCAGGTGCACCGTGGACAGTTTGAGGTTGAAGCTGTGGGGGTTGGAGGCTGTAACAACTGAGTCAGGTAGAGTATTCCAGGCATTGACCACTCTGTTGCTGAAGTCATATTTTCTGCAATCAAGTTTGGAACGGTTTACCCTGAGT
>JANHFQ010005902.1:87916-101668 GCA_032468035.1 Aparallactus werneri | reverse complement strand
ATTTTTCTACTTGCATTTTTACATGCTTTCGAACTGCTAGGTTGGCAAAAGCTGGGACAAGTAACGGGAACTCACTCGGTTATGCAGCACTCGGGATTCGAACCACCAAACTGCTGACCTTTCTGATCAACAAGCTCAGCATCTTAGCCACTGAGCCAACGCCCTAGAAAGCTGCTAAAATGGTTTTGAGAACTGCATGACTTTACCTCTGTTTTAGAATTCTGTTCTCCACTATCAAGGCTTGTGCAGAGCACTAAATTGGGCTGAAAACAAGGCTGCTGAACACATCCTGTTCCCCTCTTTTTCCATACTTAATAAACCAGGATATCCCCCCTTATAAAAGCTTAACGTCTCATTCCTGTTATCACTATCCTGATTACTAGATGTTTTCCTGCATGTTAAAAACATCAGGGAGGAAGGCAAATTCTGAGGATTTAACCAACCATTTCCCTTAACATGCCTTTTGCATCCCTAATCAGGATATTTGGTTTAGAACCAGTTTGATTTAGTAATTAAGGCACCAGGCTAGAAAGCAGGAAACCATGAATTCTAGTCCCGTTTTAGCCATGAAAACCAGCTGGGTGACTTGAGCCTCTCATTCTCCCAGCCCAACTCACTCATAGGGTTATTGTTTGGGAGAAAATAGGAGGAGGAAGATGCATTGGATAAGTTTGCTGCCTGGAGTTATTTGTAACAAATATTAATGGCTGGAAATAAACAAAAGAATCACCATCTGATAGCATGCCAAAAGAGAAGGAACAGATGCAGGATAAAGATCACCAATGGGGACAACTAATTACATGCTGGTATGGTTATCTATTTACTGAAGGATAATGAATAATACTTTAACATGGCAATTGGGTAAGGCCCATAGTATAATTTCTTGATTGGTATCCTAAGATCCAATTTTAAGAATTAACTTGACTTTTAAGGGGGGAGGAGTGGACCAAATCAACTAGAAATTAACTTCACAAGATCGTTCTGCTTTCACATGACATCCTGAGTCTCTGGTTATTTTTGGTTGTTGCTTCCAGAACATTTATAATCAAGCGCTTGCACGTGTGGCCAGAAAGGGCTGTTGACCCCTCACTAAATATAGGACCAGGCCTGGCCTCTCTGATCTCTATGTGGTTTGTGTTCTGAGTCTTGAGTTTGGGGAACTGAAGAAACTTCTTGGAAAAGAAGCTAAACGCCTTCAAGGAATAAACAAAGTCCAGTTGCCTTTTGAAAAAGCACCTTTGGGAGTTTTGGGACATTTCTAACCAAGAAGGAAGACTAAAAGTCTGAAGTTGGTTGCGAAGGCGGGTCCCACGCTCGAGCGGAGCTTTCAGCCTGGCGGGAGAAGAGAATTTCGGAGGGAACCGGCGCGAGGCTCTTGCTAGAAGGAAAGGACCCCGGTCGCTTCAGGGGCGGTTTCCTCAAGACGCGCTAGAAGGAGGCGACCGGAGAGCGCAGGCGAGAGAGGAGAAGCGGAGAAATACTGAGGAGCACATCTCCCCGGCGTCCTGGCGGGACTCCAGAGCTCGGGCCAGCCGCCAGCCAACCGCGAAGGGAGCTTGCCGCGAATCTCTGGGCGGCCGCCGTTGGTTTGAGTGAGGCGTCGGGGGTTGCTTGAGCGTCTGAGCGCCTCAGGGACTCGATCGTGGAACCGGCGCGCCGGGCATGCGAGGCGGAGGCTGCTAGGATGAGCTGGAGGAGGCGAGCGGCTAAAGCCCAGCTCCGGAGGACTTTCAGCGAGCAGCTCCGGGACTCCACGGCCAAAGCTTGGGATTTACTTTGGAAAAGTCTCGGCGAGAGGCGGTTAGCAGGTCAGTCGGGGTCGGTCCGCTGCTCCTTCCTGCGGGACGGGCAGCCCAGGTGCCTGTTCAACGCCTCAGGTTGAGCCGCGGTGCGCCGAGACGTCGCGTTACCTGTTCCTTTCCAGCGTCCGCTGTGCTGGGCGGCAGGAGAGCACGGGGCCCGCGGGTTTGGGTTTTGCCTTACCTGCCGCGGTGATTTCCTGGAGGGGCTTGCCTTGCCGTCTTGGAAACGTTCAGAAAATCCGGGCAGCGATCCAAGTGGGGCAGTCGAATAGCAATAGCGCGTCGACTTATATACCGCTTCATAGTGCTTTACACAGCCCTCCCTAAGCGGTGTACAGAGTCAGCACATCGCAGCCTCTTCACTCAGGTGCGGAGAGTTGAGGGGGAGTTAGGTCGAATTTGTAAGTCTCGGCTGATGCGTTATATAGGGCTCCTTGCTACGCGGTCGCTGCGTGTTTACAAGCGGAGATGACTCTGCGCTGCTCTGACAGGGAGGAGTAGAAATCAAGCAGCGGGTTTTAGGACAACTTGGATTTTATGGCAGGAATAGTAAGGTAAATCTTTGGTTAGTCGGCTTATTATTACAATATTTTCCTCAACTCAAAGGGTATATTTACTACCTGTGGACACTAAAATGTCTGTTATATGTGTGTGTAAGGAATCTGCTACTTTACTCTGATCTTGTTTTTCTACCTCCTCTACTTGCATGCTAAAAGCTGAACATTCAGAGTCTGGCAGTACTTTTTCCAATTAGAAATGTTCATTTAAAAGGCATAAAGTTGCAGCTCACAAAAAGAGGTGCAACCAGACTTCTGATTTTTGTTGTTGTTGTTGTTATAGGTTACCATAGCTTTTCTCCAATAATCTAGGCTGAGCTCTGTATGATTCTGGCTACCCATCTCCTTTTGGAGGGAATTCGGACAACACCACATGGTTCTTTTTAAACCACCTGTCCTAAAATTTGAGTAATATTAGAAGAGGTGGAGTGGACCATAAGGATGGTCACATTCTGGAATTATTTGTTGAGGGGTAATTTCTGTGTGGCCACAGCAGTTAAGAATAAAGCTGGATAAGTATCTATATATTCATGAAACATGAAATTGGACTCTTGATATGTTTGCCTATGTTATTTTTAAACTATTTGCTTCGGTTGACAATCTTGAATTCCTGTCCATCTGTCACCCCACTGGAGGGTTATGCTCTTATATAAATCTCGGTTTGTTTGGTGGGAACCCCACCCATGTATATCACTGACTAGGAAGAGCTGCTGAACCAACTTCAGTTTGTTTTTGAAGCCACACAGATCAACACACTTATCCTTGAGCTTCTTGTTCTATAAAATTCTATAAATTCTTGTCCTTTACTACCTTAACTATACTGTAGTTATTCCTCCTGACTGATAAATCTCAGTTTCTTGTTTTGCAAGTTTGCATAAACTAGAAGCAGGCAAAATATCATAACGTAAATATATAGATGCGTTGTTGAAATCAAAATATATGAAATATGCATCTTCCTGTTAAAGGAAATTTCACACTCAGACAAGGAAAAGAGGCTTTTCAACATTTTAAAAAATAGTCCCTACTTTGGATCATGATGGGATGAATGGGAACAAAGAAGGAAGGGGCCTAGAATGGAGTAGCTTACATCATTCAGAGCCATTATGTGAGACAGACCAACAACCCTCGGGGATTCGGACCGTCCCCAACCTGCTGGCCTTCCACCGAGCTATTAAGACCTGGCTATGCCAACAGGTTTGGGGCCGATGATTTCTCCTGGCTGGAATGTTTAATATTTGTGATCTCTGGGCAGGAGATTTTATTAAATGTAATGTATTTTAAATTTTAACTTTGGGAGGATATTTTTCTCTTTGTATATGCTGTTTTACTGTTTTTTAGTTGTTGTAAGTCGCCCAGAGTCCTTCGGGAGTTGGGCAGCCTATAAATGTAATAAAAAATAATAATAAAATAATAATTTATTTTCACGTTTCTGTTGGATTAAAACACATAAGATTAGTCTGATAAGACTTGGTCCGAGTAGATCTACACTGACCAATGGTAATTACCAAATTGTTGTTTACTGTAAGTATTTTTGTCCTGCTCCAGCTCAAATAACTTTTGGCAGCTTACAATAGAATAAAAGCATAATGAACACTTCCTAAAAAACCCTTAAAGATAAACATGGATGCCTAGTTATTATAGCAACCCAACAAACTCCACCTCCAAATGGCCATTCAAATCAAATAGATCTGCCTTATAGAAAACCATTGGAGGCAAATTATTCCCCAAAATACAAGGACTCTGCCCTTAGATCCATTTTCTCTTGACTTCTCATAGGGACTGGACCTTCAGCATTCCTTCACTGCAAGCGTGTACATGTTGGACAGATTCTTCTGGAGAAGACAGTTCCCAAGGTATCCTGGAGCCAAGCATGATGCTTTCAAAATCTATGTTAAAATCTTCGTATTTTTCCTATTTTAATATATGTGCTACTTAGGTTTACAAATGAACCTCTGTGTGGTCTGCTTTAGATTCTTTCCCAGGATCACCTTCAGACCGATTGATCAAGTAGCTTTCTTTATTCTCCCTTTACCCTCTTTTGAAGAACAATACTTGCTGTCCAGCCGTTTGGTGCTTCACCAATTTTGTACATGTGTGTGTTTGTGTGTGTGTGTGTAATATATATGTATGTATGTATGTATCTTCACAACACTTTTTCTTGAGATGAACTGGTTTCTTTTGATACCTTCTTTTAGGGTTTTTTTTCTTAATTGGAACTATATACTTCTCTTTTTTTAGAAACTCCTGCCCAATTTCTTTTCAAATTTGCTTCTACCTGAGTGGAATGCATACTACTTTCAAGCTACATTTATTCTGTAAAGAAGACATGGTACTTTTCCTTGGTTACATATATTACACTTTCATTGTAGCACTGAATTTTAATTTTATAGCTCAAGTCATTCCACGCATGTTAAACTATTTAAACATGAATCAACTATTGTTAAATATAATTTGAGCTCTTAACCTAATCGTCAGAAACTCTACATATACAGAAATAGATATTTAGGATACATTGAAATAATTTCTGTGAAAATATCCTTAGGACATACATACATTTCATGGTAACTTAACAAAATACTCTTTTATTAACTTATAAAAATCTAATAAAGTAAACATAAAAACACCTTAAACTTTTTAATAGAAATTTATCTTATGACTTATGACCACAGTTGATCCCCACATTTATGTTGCTAAGTGAGACATTTGTTAAGGAAATTTTGCCCCATTTTACCACCTTTCTTTCCACAGCTGTTAAGTGAATCCCTGCAGTTGTTCCATTAGTAGCATACTTGTTAAGTGAATCTAATTCCCACTGACTTGCTTGTTAGAAGGTTGCAAAAGGTGATCATATGACTCCAGAACACTGCAATAGTTATAAATTTGAGTCAGATGCCAAGCATCTGAATTTTGATCATGTGACCATGGAAATGCCACAACAGTCATAATTGTGAAAAATGGTCTTAAGTCGCATTTTTCAGTACCATTGTAACTTTGAACATATAAATGAATTGTTGTAAGTTGAAAGCTACCTGTACTAAAAACTTGCCATGCTTTATATATGATTAAGGTGAAGACATAAGCATAAACTAGCAATTTTTTTAATGGCTGACCCAATATCCAGTGGGTTGCATCAAAAAAAGTGTCACACTGCTATAAAAATAGTCCTCAAATTATGGCCACATTTGGGTCTGGAATTTGCATCATAATAGTTGTCATAACTTGAATCATCACATGACTAGACCCATTTTACCATAGTTGTAAGTTGAGTCACACAGTCATAAGTGCAAATCCAGTTTAACCAATTGTGTTTTCCCCAGAAACGGGAAAATTAGTCACTAATTGTGATCATGTGATTGCAGTCATAAAGGTGAGCCAGTTGCCAATCTGAACTGTGAACACATGATTACAGAGTTGTAACTGACTTTTTTTAGAGGCCATGGTTAATGTGAACTGTCATTAAGCAAATGATGTTCAGTAAAGGATTAGCTGTACTGGGGAGAATGCATCGTAACTAGGGTATTGCGGTTCTCTTGTGGTTGCTACAATGCAGGATGGATATTGAGGAATTAAGAAGAGTCATAGGAGAATGATAATAATGGCAAGAGGCTTGGAAGCTAAATCACACAAAGAATAGCTTTTTAAAAAATGAAGTATATTTAGCCTGAAGAAGAGAAGGCTACAGGGAGAGATGTTAGCAGACTTCAAATACTTGATGGGTGAGAGCTGTGATGGCAAACCTATGGCACGCATGCCATAGGTGGCATGCAGAGCCCTCTCTGTGGGCATGTGAGGCATCACCCCAGCTCAGCTCCACTGCACTTGTGTGTGTGCCTCCCACTGGCCAGCTGGTCTTCAGGTGTCTGCTGCACATGCACAAGGGGCAGGGCGCATGCGAGGGGTGGGACACATGCGCAGGGGATGCACACGCATGCATGGGGACATGCGTGAGGGCAGGGCACGTGTATGGGGTGGGGTGCATGTGCTGGGGACTTGCGCACATTCCATTTTGGGGGCAGGCACGCTTGCTTGGGTTGGGCACTCGGAAAGGTTAGCCATCACTGGGTTAGGGTGAGGGATGTGGACTGATTTTCTGTAAGTCCCAAGGATAGAACATAAACCAAAGGATAGGGATATCCACAATCAAAAAAAAAAAGGAAGAATTTCCTAAACATGAAAGCAGTTTAACAATGCAACAGCCTATCTTCTGGATTTGTGGATGCTCCAACACTGGAGGTTTTCAAGCAAAAGTTGGATGGGCATTTGTTTGAGATGGTGTGAGGATTTTTCCACTTGATACTTCTTTTCTTACACTAAGTCATAGAACAGTGGTGTCGAACCTATGGCACTGGTTTCCAAAGTGGCATGTGGAGCCATGTCGACGTGCAGCACAAGCCGACGTGCAGCTTAGCCACACTGCGTATGAGTGCACTCCCCCCCCCGCGCATGCGTGGAGGTGGCAGAGCCGAAAAACAGCTGATTGGCATTGCCACGCCAAACAGCTGAGCTTCAAACTGTTAAATTTAGCTACTGGAACCAGTAGCTAAATTTAACAGTTTGAAGCTGAGCTGTTTGACACGGCAACACCAATCAGCTGTTTTTTGACTCTGCTGTGTTGTGCACATGTGGGGGGGAGCACGGAGGGGGTTGCACGCACACGCGCATGCGCAGGGGGGTGCAGGGGCATGCGCCCTTGCGCATGAGCCCACTTTTGGCACCCAATGCCAGGAAGGTTCAGTACCACTGCCATAAAAGCTATTTTGAATGCACTGATTTCATACTGGCAGGACTGGGACTAAATCCAAGAAGATGATACCTTCTTTATTTTTCCTCTCTTTGAAGCTGTTTGTGATTGATAGGTTTGGCATCAACTCTGCTTTCCAAGTTCTGTTTATGTTTTCTTTCATTAAAAAGATTTTAATTACAAAAATGGGGAAATCTTACAAATACTAATATTTGTAAATATTACAAATATTTACATGTGCAACAGGGGAAAAAGCATGGTAGATGCTGTAGATAGTTTTTGAAAAGATTATTGCTTGTTGATGTAATTCAGTACATACATTTTCTGAAGATGTAGATCAAGGTGAAAGGTGACAGTTTTTGCTGAAGCATGAAAGCTTTTAGTGTTGTAATGTTATCAATTGATTTTTAACAATTCTATTAAATACATGAAGGTAGAAGTATTATGACTATTACAGATTTAGGTCTTATTTCTTTCAAAAACAAGAAGTTGATGGGACCAAATGCCTTCTTGTGTATTAATCTGTGTGCATGCTAAGAATATTTTTGCAAATTCTCCAAAAGTGTACAGAAGAGGATAATTAGTTAAACAGAATTTTACTATGGTGGGATTTGGTGAGAATGTATTTCAGAAAACTTACATGACGCCTAGTTACTTATTCTTTTGGTATTTTGCAGATAAATTATATCTCTGACTTTTTAATGGATGTTATTAATAGGTTATCAAAATTGTTTTACTTGGGCATTTTATCTTGTTTGTTTTTAATCAGAAAGTACAGTATATACTTGAGTATAAGTTGATCCAAATATAAGTCGAGGTACCTAATTTCACCCATGAAAACTAGGAAAAGTTAGTGACTTGTGTATAAGTCAAGGCATCAATTTAGCCCTGAAAATTAGCTGTTTTAGTTACGGTTGGCCATTTTGAATATTTTCATTTTTAATTTATTTTTTTTTTTTGCTGGGTCGTCCCAGCAAACAGCTATGCTGCTGCAAACAGAGATTTTTGGGGCCTGGGGTGAAGCCCATGCAGCACATTTGGCACACCCTGCACGGGCATCACCTTAAGTCCCCAAAAACCAATTGACCCGAGTATAAGTCGAGGGTGACTTTTTCAGCCGATTTTGGGGGCTGAAAAACTAGACTTATATTCGAGTATATATGGTATCTTATAATTGATTGGCAACTTTATATTAGAATTACTGAATTCTGTCTCTACTAAATAATAATAATAAATGAAAATCTAAATATATGATTTCAATTATGAAAGAAACTGAATGGCAGTGTGTTCTATTCAGATTGATTTTGGAATTAATGTTAATTTTTGAAGCATCTGAATGTATTGATAAACGCAGTGGATGATATTATGGTATTATGTACATTGAGATGATATCAGAATCACAATGTGGAGGAAGCGCATCAAAAGAATCCTTCCCATGAGAAATATTTAATGCCGCTCATGTTTTAGATATTCTGCATGTTGTGAGTATGTGTGCATGTGCACATTTTGTGCCTATTGTGGGATTAGAACTCATGGTCTCCCAGTCTTTAGCCTGATGTCTTACTTTCTACACCAAAATTGTTGTTTACATGCCTTTGATTTAAATTAATGAAAATGAATTTTATGATGTGCAGCGTATAATAGAGAGACACATAATTAATTAGGACTCCTTTGGAAGGAGTTACAAGTCTCAATAGATTTTCATTGACATTTCTAGCCATATCAGTAGGTGTGAATGACCCATAATTTTTTTAAAGACTTAATAAGAGTACAGAATATATGTACATTACAAAGGAATTAATAAATGTGCAATCCATTCATTAACTTGTACTTAATTTTATTAATTAATTAATCAAATTTACTCATGGCAGATAAAGCTATTCTGGGCAGCACAACAATCCAGTAAAACAACAAATACAGTATATAAAACAACTATATAAAATATAAAAATCAACATTATAAGGTAAATATTATCAGAACAAATACCTACTTTTAATACTTCTTCATTGCCTGCATCATATTGACATTAATTTGTTTTCTTTCTGTTGATATTTTATATGTTCTTTGACTGACTTTTTAATAAATGCAAACAGAACAGTTAAAACCATTCTTTTTAGCCATTTAGCTGCTCACATAAAAAATGAAAAAGTATTTAATAGCAGACACCATTTTCAACAGGGAACGTGGGAGCTGTGTACTTAAAACATGCTATTCATCATCGTGAACTCTGTGTACATACCTTCCTACATACCATACTCAATTATATCCATATGTTTTCAGGGAGCCAACCAAGGATATTTTGTTCTGTTTTCTGCTTGGTACACTGGGGACTTGGAAAGCTACTAACTCTGGTTAACTTCAATAGGAATTTGGTGTGTGAATTCCTTGTCACACCAGTGGGAAAAATAGACGCTCTTTGTCCAAGAGAGATCTTCTGAAAGAGTCTCATTATATAATCTTGGGTGCTTCTGGGAAGAAAAAGATGACTTATGATTAAATGCTTTCATGCAAACAGCTAGAGAATGTATGTGGGAGGTTCAATCCTATCGGAATTGTCTTGATCACCAAAAGGTCAGTGATTAATAACATGCCACAGATATTCACAGATATGACATAATAATAACTCTTTAACAATTCAATAAAAGAAAAAGCTCCACTTTCTATAATCATATTTCAAGAAAGTTACTGAGTAATGAAGAAGTGTTTATGGGATAGCAAAGAAGAGCCTAAAGGACTGAAAGGAGGAACAGTGGTGGTGGTAGGAGAACTGGAAAATGAACAGGGCAGGTAAGACATACAAACAATACTATTCTAATGCCTATGTACGTAGTTGTTCATCTTTCCTGGGTCAGATATAACCTTCAAGCCTGGGTCGCTGCTGTCTCATTAATTTAGCTTATTTATTTAAGGCTGCAAACACTGGAATATGGGGACCCCAAAAATTCAGGAGGCAACAAAACATTAGCAATTCATACTAAATGAAAGCCAAATTGAGCTCTCCCCTATGTGGAGAGAGCAGTGAAGCCACTGGTTATACCTGTGATAGATTAAAGTTAAATAATGAATTGTTTGTGTTTACTACCCAAAAGCAGGTTTAGTATAGCAGAAATGAAAGACTGAATTCTTATCTCCATCTTTCTGAACAAGGTTAAATCTATTACATTTTCAGTATTGCATGGTTTTGTTTTGGATGCAAAGTAAAATAGACAGACTTCTGATGAGACAAATGGTCTTCTAATCCCCTTTTAATACCTACTGTGGGTATGTGGAATGGCTTAGGGAGTGGTGCAAAAGACCGCACTGGAAGGAGAAATCAGCAAATGTATGTGAGCATCAATTTAGCCTTATCCAATTATCTTTTTGTCCTCTTTCCTAAAAAAGGAAAGCATATGATTTAGCAGAGTAATGACACTCTGAGCCTTTCCAAATATTGCCACTAAGTTGTCATTTGTAATGTGATGAAGGGGAAATTGTTAGATTGTGTTAATTAAATTTAATTTTAGTCCTGGCCCTGCCCAGTTCTGTCTTGGCTGTACTTGTATTGAGGAGGAGTGCAATCCCTGGCATGCCTCCCAAGCTGATGCCCTTAAGCTAAAAATGCTGTGTGCCCCTGCTAGAATACTTAACACTTACTGTAGCATTCAGCAACCTGGAGATAATATATTACATTCAGGTTAGTTAAAATATGTAAATATATCTGACCACCTGACAGGTATCTTAGAAGAACAGAAGGAAGAATAATGACTGCCTTAGGCATATAAACCAGCTGGGTGACTTTAGCCAATCACTATCTCTTAGCACATGATGCTAAAGTGACAAGCCAGTCAGTCAATTCCTGTCACATCAATAGATCAATACTCAATTGAGCTGAAAAAAGCAGACACTGTGCTGGTGGGAAAATGTCAAGAAGGGGAAAAGTGTATGTGCAGTTAATGTTCAAAAATGTACTTGGCAAGGAATCTAAATGGAAGGAATAGGGGAATTTTGTATTTTCAATTTATGGTAAAATTATGATATTGAAGGATTACAAGCACAATTTCCTTTGTCTGAGGTAAAATACAGTAAATTATCAACAACGCAACCTTTCCCCCCGCATGTATTCTGCCTGCAGAAAACATAATATTTCGAGTGTATCGGTACTTGAAGTACTTAGAAGATATAGGCTAGAAGAAAGGGTCATATGTCATCATTAGACATCTGAGGGCTGAAGAGAAAATATGAGCTGATTTCACTGATGACCTGAGAGGGAAATAATCGAGTTTTTCATGCTGGTTTTGCTGTTTTGAAAAAGTACTGGAAAGTGAGATGAAACATAATATAGCCTAACAGAAGCTTAATTAGGACTGTCAGGTGGCAGACGTTAGATGACAGGAAAGTCTCTTTTCTGCCAATCCCGTTCTTGCTATTCAGAACTGATAGTTCATTTAAGGCTCTCATTTTCCTGCAGTGGAACCAGCTATTCAGATACTAATAGTTTTGACCTATTCAGTGCAGTGGTAGAACTGGAACAGATTCTGATATCAGTTTTGTTCGTTTGTTTGTCAAATTTGGAGATCGCTCATCTTACAGTGTGACTCACTTCAGTCTCATGTTCAGGGTTATCTCAGCCACAATGTAATCCTTTTGCTTTTTCTTCAACTTTTTTTTCTTGGTTTTATTTACTTTTCAATTTTTCTTCATTTTTAAAATATCTGTGCCATCAACTGGTAGCTAAAGGATAGGAAGGTATTTTACATGAATTTTCTGATGGCTTAAATGAGTGAGCGATTTGACATCTAACTTCACAACAACTTGATTCCTGCACAAAGTTTCAATAAAATCTGTGGCATCCAAGTCACCAGTCATAAATGACATGCTTATTTTAGGGAGTCAGGCAATCCAGGCACCAAAAGGGATGGTAGAGTCCCTATCATCTTTTACTGATTCCCCTCATCAGCCTCAGTAAGTGAATATCTACATTTGTTTTGCCAGATAATGTTTCATCCTGAAGGCCAATGACTTTCCTTTCTCGTGAGATTCCTAGGAAAGACCATGGAGCACCTAATGAGACATCAGTTCTCATGGAGCAGGCCCACTCCTATAAACACATATCCCAGGAGAATTACGAAGGATGAAAGATCCTGGGTTGGCTACCAGCTGTGAGCCACACAGTTGTACACTACATCCTGATGGTAAAAGCATAGGAATATTTACTGAAAAAGTTCCCCCTTGGGTATATGGGAATTATTGATTTTTTTAGCATTGAGAGCATGATATCAGGTAATAGCTCTATCTATCTAGGACAGGTCTCCAAACTTGGCAACTTTAAGACTTGTGGAGTTCAACTTCCAGAATTCTCTGGAAGAATAGCTGGCTAGAGAATTCTGGGAGTTGAAGTCCACAAGTCTTAAAGTTGCCAAGTTTGGTAACTTCTGGGCTACACAAATGTAGACCATTGAACCTCGGATCGTGGGGGGGGGGGGAAGAGAAGAAAATAAAGGCTTTTACTTGACAATGCGTCTTCTGTTGTTGTTTTTTTCTCTCCGCTAACAGCCTCGAGCTGCCAATCACTCCCACCCAACTAACCAAGCCCTTTGGATTCGTAGCGTTCCCGGGATTTCTGGAGACTTTTGACCGCCGTCGGAAGGAATTCTAGTTTCCCGGGGAAGAGATTCAGCTCCACTGCACGATCCGAAAGACCGCTGGCCCTTAACAAGACTCGGCCGACAAAGAAAAAACCGGGAGACGTGGGTGTGGGTGGGTGTGAGCCATAAATACAGGCATGCATGCCATGCAAGTTTTCCTCAAAAAGCAAAACTGCATCAAACCCAGGCGGGAAACCAGAAGCTCCCTCTGCTCCCTTTCCCACGTTCTGCCCACCCAGCGAAACCTGCTGCTAAAAAAAACTTGCAAACTTGTTTTTGGAGATGCCCAAACCGAAGCAAGGAAGGCAGGGGCTGCAAAAGCAAAAGGCTACTAACTCACTCTCCAGTTGCTATCAACTTCTTGCAAGAGTTGCTATACCGTTTCTCGCCCGAGATAAAGAGCCGTAAAAGGAAAGCTCCCCGCCCCCAGCATACAGACGATCCATAACTCGGGTACGCTGGGCCCGATTCTGTTCATAGCCAGACAAGAGGCACCATTTCACGCAGTCACCACAACAGCACTTTCAGGCCCAGCAAAACACTGGCTTGGCCCCGACCCGGAAAGCTGAGAAGGAGGAAAAAGCACCCTATATATCTTTACCAATGAAGAGCCTGCGGTCCTAGGTTCCTCCGGCTCGGAAAGCTTCCGCCGACGGCCACACCGCCACCTCCTCCAGTGTGTAGCAACAATAAAACGCTGCTCGGGCGCGCACACACACACACCGGGCAAGGCTGTGCGCGCAGGCGCACTCCCGTCCTCCACGGAGCTGGCTTCCTTTTCCAATCGGCTCCTTCGGATACGCGGAGAGCAGCTCGGCCAATGGGGAGTCGGCTGCCTTGATTAGAGGAGTGGGTTGCTTGGATGCTCGGGTTTTGGCCTGGTCGGTTTCTCAGCGGAGTGGTCCTTCGAGCCACGAAATAATAGAGTAGAGTAGAATTGGAATAGAGTAGAATTGGAATAGAATAGAATAGAATAGAATAGAATAGAATAGAATAGAATAGAATAGAATAGAATAGAATAGAATAGA
>JANHFQ010005902.1:14122-28754 GCA_032468035.1 Aparallactus werneri | reverse complement strand
CTTGTTTGGTTGCAGAGCCAAACCAGACAGTTATAGAGGTGCAGATGATGGACTCAATAATTCCTCTGTAGAACTGAGTCAGCAGCTCTTTGGGCAGTTAAAACTTAGAGAATCTGAATATGAAGTCGCTTTACAGGATACTATCTCATTATATCCTATCTAAAATATGCTATCGTTCATTAAATGCTAAACTAAAGGTTGTCTCTACGATTAAATCCCTTTCAGTTTTGAACCAGGATAATCCTCTAATCCTGAACCAACCAGATAAAAGCCATATCTTTGCTCTAAATCTTAGCATATAATGTAGCCAACTAACTTGGCTAAGGGAACTTCTAGTTCATACAAAAATAAGCAGACATAAATTTTCTAAGCTTCGTGGACCTGTTCAAACATTGCACTATTCCATAACATGGTTTAATTTTGTCTTAGTTTTGATTTTGCTTGTAAATCAGGAACAATGGTTTAGCATTATAACCAGGCTACCGGGTCCTGCTCAAATAATGATGTAAAATAAGGTATGAAGCAAGAAACCAAATAATAAATAACATGCAGGTTTTTTTCCTGTGTGAACAAGAAAAGTTTCCCTGTCTGTATCTGAGAATAGTTTTGTTTTGTTTTTGAGGAGTAATTTTGAATTAGGAGATTAAATTCCACATGATGTTCTGGTGATCCTGTTTGTACTTAGAATCAAGTTTCATTAAATGGCACCTTTTTTTCTACAGATGTTCCAAAAGAACAACAGCTTCGGGCAGTTCAGGCTGCCATAATGCTGATGTCAGATGAAAATCGGGAGGTTTTGCAGACTTTGCTCTGCTTCTTGAATGATGTCACCTCTGTGGAAGAGAATCAAATGACTTCCATGAATATAGCAGTGTGTCTGGCCCCTTCTCTTTTTCATCTCAACATCATCAAGAAAGAAAGCTCGCCACGGTGGGGATTGTTTACTTGTTATCTCTAATTCTTCCATTCTGGGCTTAAAAGTAATTCCATTATTGTCTAATATTCAATCATGTTTGAAGTGTTTACATTCGCTAGAGTATCCCCTTGGCAAATTGACTTATTACTGCTCAAGAATATAAGCATATATATTGTGAATTAAGGGTAAAAGAGTATGATTTCAATAGAAGTCCTTATCCTGAGTTGCTATGGAGCAAATCCCTAGCGACAGTTCTGACAAATATAGGGCACTTTATCTGCCACAATAATAGCAATAATGATAGGCTTATTAAGATACTGTTGGATTACTTACTGCATTTCAGAAGGCTTCATGTATGTGTGTGTATGTGTTAGATTACCTGTTCAAGACTAAATGTACTTCTGGAGAAAACCCAGTCTTTTTCAAAACAGGTTTTGCTTTTCTATTATTGTTGCTTAATTAATATAGTAATAGCAATCATTCATAGATAAAGCAAAATCGTTCTTTGATTTGCCCCCTTAAATGGTCGCAAACATTTTTTCCCCAACAGAATGAACATGGAGGTCAGATTCACACTTCACACTATGCCTTAATGTCCTTTGTTTTCCCCATGGGTGACATAATGCTGACCTACCTTGTGTAATATACAAAGGAGTATATTTTCAGTGCTTTTTTATTACTTTGTACTTTGAGAATAGTTGAGGTATATCTTTTTCCCAACAATAAACAGGGTGTTTCTTCTCCTATATAATGTGATAAAAGAAGGTTATTGTCTTGAACTGTGTGTCGCTAGATACAAAAAAAGGTATATGCATTTCAGCTTTTACTGTCACCTCAAGAACAGCCTTTGCTTTTATCTTATTTAAAACACTGAATTTACTTGCAGAGTAATGCAAAAGAAGTATACAACGGGGAAGCCAGATCAGAAAGATCTCAGTGAAAACCTGGCAGCTACTCAGGGACTGGCACACATGATTACTGAATGCGATAGACTTTTTGAGGTAAATGAAACACTTAGGTAGCATTATTCCTAAGAAAATATGTCATGAAGCACTGAGCTTATATACTAGAATAATATTTTAGTGTATTTCTTTGGATATTTTTGTGGCACATCTACATAAATTGATTTCAGTACCAGTTGAGATTCAGTTTGTGATCAATTACTATTCCAAAATCATTTCTGACAAGTATTGGTATCAAGCCAGGTATTTCCACTGTATATTTGAATACTCAATTTCTATAGGTAAGGAAAGTGTATTACACATAACTTGATTTAGAAAAAAAACATACAATAAAGTGAATCAGCTTGAATTAAGGAAGGTTTTGTGAAAATGTGGAGTTGAACTTTGGTTGTTGAATGCAATAATTATGGGTAAATGGTTAAAGAACAGCAAGCATGAAATATATGATTTTTTGTAAATTGTTCAACATTAAGCAGAGAATTAGACATGGATGCCCAGTCTGGACAAAGATTATGCATTGCTCCAAATGTGGAATAGATTATATGATGCAATATAGAGACTGGATCCAAAAATTAATGTATTACATGGCAAGATTTAACAGGGAAATCAAGCAAATACTTGAAAATTAGAGCAAGTAGATTAATTTGTGTACTTAGTAAAATGTTAACTAATCATGGAAGAATAGATGGATCTTTTAATACGTACATTGTTAGTACAAAGAAAATGGTAGTATATGGTCAATTATAATCAAATATTATTTGTTGAAAGAACAAAAATGCTAAGAATAAGAACCATTGCTATATGGAAGCGAGAGTTGGATATGTCAGGAGAAATATAAAGTTAAGTTGATTGAAGGGGGGACTTACTTAAGACTGGTGTGGTAGAACAAAAGATTGGGTCAAGAAGTAATGGGTGCTAAATGAATGTAGATCAGAAGTAGAGTAGTTCTTGACCTACAATCATTCAGTCAGGGACTGTTCCAAGTATGACAGCGATGAATGAATGGTGGTTATGTTCAATTTTCAGAGTTCTGGCTATGCCAGCACCTACACATCCACATGATTTCAATCTGGATGCTTGGAAACCAGTTCACACTTATGACCAATTGCCAAAAGCCCCCAGATCATTTGATCACTATTTGCAACCTTCCCTACTGGCTTCCCCCCAAAAAATCAGTGAGGAAGCTTGCCAAGAAGGTCACAAGTTATTGAAGTAAATCTCTCCCAATTGTACAGCTTCTCCATGTTGTCCACTTCCACACACTAATACACCTTCCACATACCTCCCTCACATCCCCATGCACCCTCATGAGCCACACTGCACTTTCCTTGAGCCAGACTATGCATCTCCGCAACCTTGTGCACTCTTCATAACTTGCAACGTGTCTTATCACATCCCCCTTGTACCCTTGTGCAACCTTGTGCACTTTTCCTGCATCACACTATGACTCTTGCACACCTTCCTCCACTACCCATAGTTTGTATGGAAGAAATGTATTGAGGTAGTTTGAACATAAAGAGAATCAATAAAATCACAAAACAAATATATGAAAAAAGTGAGTCAGGATGAAGGGAAACTTATGAATAATATAGTTGGATGGAGTTTATGTAATCTTGATAGGAAGCATCGAAACTTTAAAAATGTAAATTAAATATATACAGGTAGTTCCTGAAAACTTGCTGAGAAAGCTTAAGGGTCCCAGATTTGATGCCATTTACATCTGCCTGTTTAAGCATTTCTAGTAATATGAATTTAATAAATTTCCATGCCTCCAAGCCCCGTGTCTGAAGGATTGTTACATATTGGGGTTGCCTTGTGGATGTATCTGATTTCTTTCATGTTATTACTTGTAAGACACTGACTGATTTTGGAAATGATGCAACATAGAAGTCAAAGTAAGTAAATCAATAATAACATTATTTTTTCCTCCGTCTTTTTCCTTGGAGCAGATTCCACATGAGATGTTTTGCCAGTCTCGGAACTCTTACATTGAGGCTGAAGTACATTCTCCAGCTTTGGAGGATCTGGGCAAGCAAATGGATGAAGAAAATGGGAATTACCAAACCTACATAGAAAGTCTAATACAGAATCTTTGTAAAGATGCAAAGGACAAATTCAAAGGATGGGTCACTTGTTCCAGCATGGAAAATACAGACCTCTGCTACAAAAAAGTAATTTTGAAACCAAAATAATCTGTTTACTTCTTCCCAACAATTTTGATAAACAATAGTTTCCATCTTTACTGAAAAACACTATCCAACATGTCAACATACTGTACACTGAAATGTGGCATTTTAAAAACTATATTTTATCCCTCCTCCCCCCCCCCCAAAATAAGATTTTGGGTGCTTCCAGATATAGACTTCTGTATTATTAATGTGAACTTTTCATGCAGCTTTTTAATACTTTTTTCATGGAAGACATTAGTGGAGTATGATGTCTTTCAGCTCCTATGTACAATTACATAAACATGGTTGTAAAACGGCACAATATTAAACCTTTTTTGGAAATGTCCCTTGATGTTGCCATTGTGGATTGGAAAATGTAGAGTTCAGGCACAATAAGAAAAGTTATCCCAACTTAGCTGATATATTTGGAATGTCTCTATATTCACTAGAGATAGTCACAGTTTACAAGCTCAGTTGGGACTAGAAATTCAGTCATAAGTCAGTGCAGTTGTAAGTCAAGGCACCATGTGTCTGTTTTACATTAAGTGAATCACATAGTCACAAGTCTGGATTCATTCTTCCCAAGGGTTTTTTTTGTTGGGTTGTGGCAAAAAAGTGGCAAAAAAAGTCACAAATCATAGTCATGACTGCAGGACACTGCAGTTTATAAATGTGAGCTGGTTACCAGCAGCCAAAATGCAGTCAAAGTGACTTGCTAGTATGATGTTTTGTGACAGCCAGAAGTGCTTTACAGGCTGTAAAGTGCCTTTTCTAAGGGCATAATAACTTTGAAGGGTCATTAAATTACCAGGCTTGTTCTGCTTATCTTGTGTTTCCAGTTGTAGATGTATTTCATATCTTGGCCTGACATATGCTATCATGGAATTGAATTGCTTCCTGGAATTAAATAGAATTAAATTCTCACATTTCAATTAGCTCCTTAATTCAGGGATTGCGAACTTAATTGGTACTAGAAAATGTCTGCTCCTAATCCAACATAACTTTAAATGGAGAGAGAAATTAGTGGACCTTCTGGGTCACAATGTTTCAGTGCATTTCTATCTAGCTTAACATGCAATCTCTTTTTTTCCATTTCATTGAGGTTGGAGATGGAAATCCCTTAAGACTATGGAAGGCATCTGTAGAAGTCGAGGCTCCTCCATCAGTTGTCTTGAACCGTGTGCTAAGAGAAAGGCATCTTTGGGATGAGGATTTCTTACAATGGAAAATAATAGAAACCTTGGATAAGCAGACAGAGATCTATCAGTATGTTTTGAATAGTATGGCTCCACATCCGACTAGAGATTTTTTAACTCTCAGGTAATTTAGAGAAAGATCCAACTAATTATAATAGGATAGCTAACTTATAGTCCAACATAGCCTTTCTGAACCTGTTATCCTCCAGATGGACCTAAACTCCAACAATTCTCAGTATAAAAATAGCAATCTTGGAAATGTATCCAGTTAGGGAAGGCTGATATCAGCACATATATCTGTGCTTCCTCTGTTATATATGGTCATCTCTCTTGGGGTTTCATTGATTAATTTTTCTTCCAATTTATTTTAAAATCAAAACATTGTGTAATCTATGCATTATTGTGGAGTGTTCTCATAAAATCCTAAGTATTAGCTACTCAAACCAGGTGTCTGACAAGACATATTGTTTAATCTATTTTGTCATAAATAATATCAATGCAGCTGTCTCAACTCTTTGGATTTGCTCTGTTCCCACGAGAATAGCTGTTGTTTTCCTGGAAAATAATTTATTTTGACAGGAAGCAAATGGCTATGTAAAAAAATATTCACATAACAGATCACTAAAGAAATAAGAAATGTATCTATAATAATTCTTGGTATGGTGATAGAAGCATGAGACAAATAGAGGAAACAACCTGAAAAGGACATTATGCAATAAAATACATATTTTCCATAATTATTAAATGAATTTATATTATATTAAAATATGGTAACTATATTTTCTTGGAAAACATCAAGAACATACATGAAAAAGGAACAAATCTGAAAACAATTCAAAAGGTAGAAATTTTTAATTATCTTTATAATGTTGTTTTAAAAAGGAACATTGAAGAACAAAACCAAGGAGAACTTTACTAAAACACATATTCCAATAAAAATATCTAAAATCAAACTGTATATGTAAATTAATGTTAAAAAGACAGTTCAGTTTCCATATTTTTCACATGAATGGTACCATTTGTACAATAAAAGCCAAAATAAAGGATAAATATAAATTTTTGAAAAATAAATAAATCTAAAGAAAACTTATTGAAATAAAAGACTGGCCTTTATAATAAATACCATATGGTCACTGTATATTTAAGGACACTTGAAATAATTTAGCAACTTTCCATAACTTTGTGCCCTCCACTTTCCAGATCTGATGAGACTCTTAAGATGCAAAGGACCCCGTCAGCTTTGACACTGACCAATTAGAAGTCCTAAGGAATGAGTCCCATCACATCTGAACAGCCCTAGTTTGGGAAAGGCTAAAAACAAACATACTCGCCATTATTTTTATTGCAATGCTGCCCCTCCAATTATCATTTTCTTCTTAAATACCCACATGAACAGGGCCTGGAGAACAGATTTGCCTAAGGGGATGTGCATGCTAGTGGCTATTTCTGTAGAACATGATGAAACTCCTTTGATGGGTGATGTGCGAGCCGTTGTCCTGGATTCCCAATATTTGATAGAACCTTGTGGCTCTGGAAAATCTCGACTGACACACATCTGCAGGATTGACCTCAAGTAAGTCCCACAAAGATCAATGCCAACATCTTTGTCAGCAATCTTTTTGTACAACTATCATTCTTGAGAATCATTTGGCAATATAAGTAGGACAGTACAATTACTAAAAGAACTTTCATCCTTTAGCTGGAAATAAAAATATACTCATTGACCTCATGACTCTTTACCCAAGAATATATTCATTAAATCCAGTAGAATTTATTCTACATGAAAACTATGTACATTAGAAGAATTGTTGCATGTATCTGACTAGTCTTGGGTCATATAAGCGTACCAGAGCTATTATTGATTCTAGTAGTTGGGTGTTCCTCCCAAATTATTTTCTGAATTCAGTTTTAAACTGAAGATTGAAGAGATCAGTACTAAAGCAACTGCTATGTCAGATTTATAATTGAAAAAGTGTATTTGAAAACTGTATAACCTCAAGCAAGTTAGAAGTTACAAGGGTTCCCCTCTCCAATATATGCACACATGCACTGATTTGGGTAATCTATTCATGGCCACTTTATACAGAAAAGACCTACGTCTTGTTGGGAATCTGCAGGCACAAAATGAACTCTTGACAGCAAATCTTTAGCCCATTTCCAATGTATGGAAATTTTAGGACTTCTGCACAGGATCTATAAGTGTATCTATTATCAGAAATCTACAAATAATTTATTTTTATGTTCAGGTGAGACTGATGAACTGGTAATTTGATGTAATACTTCCTTTTTGTTTTCCTCTAGAGGTCATTCATTAGACTGGTACAATAAAGGCTTTGGACAACTGTGTTTAGCTGAAGTGGCTAATATCCAAAATTCATTTCAGCCTCTGATTGCTGAGGGACCAGAAACAAAAATCTGAAAGACAGCAGAACCTGCATGTATAAAATGCCATGCATACCTGACAACCACTGGATTTACATCTATGTTTGCACGCCAGCTAAAGAGCTGCTTGGAAAAGTCTGCCATTATCTGAATTTATTACATAGCAAAGTGGTCCACATTTATTGATTTTCTTCACTGAAGAACCCTTTTTTCACTGCTACTTTTTTCTGACTTTAACAGTAAACTAATGTCCTGCATAGTTTTGATATTTAAAAGCTTCTGGGAAGCTTATTTCAAAGTGTTAATATGTAATTATGGTTTTATTATACAATATAAATATTGTATATCTTTCGTTATATATAATATGTGTATATATTTACATCTATCTCTTTATAGATAGATATTGCTATACAAAAAGAAGTTCAGTATATAAACTAAAGTGATCTGGAAAAAAATTCACCTGCTTGGAATTTATTTTCACTCTGTTACAATATAACCTAGCTTAAATTAAATGCATTTACTATCTTTATAAGATAGTAATTTCTAATTTCTTATGTGTTTCGTGTTAAGAATTCTGGCAGTATTCACACTATTTCTAAACAGATACGTGTAAAAGAATAGAGGATACTTCTCTTAGCTTAACTTGGTACCTTCAGGTGTATTGCATTTCCTGTTGGAAAGAAACGTCCAGTTTAAATCCAACATGACCAGAGGGCAACAAGCTGGAGAAATCTGGTTTATAGTATTTATAGGATTATTAAAGGGTACATAGTCACAAGAGAATAGCAGTCAGGCAACAAGAATATTAACTCAAGTAATTACAGTCTGGCAATCATTTACAATGGCCTGCAGAGTCAGCCAAAACAATAGTTTCCAATGAAAATTGTAGCTCCTTTACTAATGGAACAAAAATTTGCAAGATTATTATTTTAATGAGATGTACTGAAATCAGTACCTATAGCTTAGGAATGTGATGTCAGTTTAGATTTTCAAACTTTTCACTTTAGAATAATCCCCTCAAAATCTGTAGGACAATATTTGAGATGTAGCACTAAAATCTCTGGAACAGACAAACTTTCAGCCAAGTTCAGAGGGGACCTGAATATATTCGGATAAATTTTGGATAGGTTGAATGTCTATGGAGATTCTCAATCATCCAGGTCATGGTTGTCCCAAAGGTGTTTCTTTTCCAAAAAGAAACTGGACTATTTTTCCTTTTCCTTTGAAAATGTTTCATTTCTCATCCAAGAAGCTTCTTCAATTCTATTCTATGCTATTTCAGTTTTGGATGGGTTATTATAAACTGATTTTGAATGAGGAAATCAAAAATTGAAACTGAAATTTCCTGGCTTAAAATACAAAACTCAGAACTTGTAATGTTTACTTCTTATCCAAGAAAAGTGTAACATCTCCTTAATTTTCAATTCTATCATATAAATTTCTAACTCTTGTTATATAAGTGAGAATTCCTACCTTTTGCCTTCTCCTTCAAAACAACAACAAAGAGCAAAAGGAAGGTTGCCAATTTTTTCTCAAAAAGTATTTGGAAAATGGCTACGACTGTTTTTATTAACCCTGAAAAGTAGTTCTTTTCCTAACATCTCAAGTGTTACAGGCTGAAATGGGATGGCACTTAAAGAGATGTTGAAATAACCAATTTTTACAGCTTTATATGATTGGCCAAGAATAACAATAGTTGATTAGAACGTTATCATATCTAGTTTGCACTATTGCTTTTTATTTATTTAACCACAAATTTAACCATAATTTGTGGCTTCACCTTAAGAATTAGATGAACTGGAGGGATGAATTGGGCAGCTAGTCTAATAAAAACTTTATAAATCTATTGTCAAACATTGCTCCCAGCAATATTATACTCATATACATTTCATCAGCTGTATAATTCTAGGTAATACTAATAATTTTGGAATATTTCATTTAGAATTCCAGCCTATACAAACAATACACCAACAGCTCATTCTGTAACAAAAACTATATGTTACACTATGTTCCAACCACATACAATCCAATTTTTATTTTTGCTGAAACAACTTCAGTTGAAAAGAAGTTAATAAAAGAATTTTGGAAAGAGACAGCTATCATATGTAGAGTTTTCATATTGTCTTAGTAGAGGCCTCCTCTCTTGATCCTGAATGCCAGACTTGCAAGCAAGTTCCTTTTTTATCCAAGGGGTTGAATTTCCAAGAATGTGCAGAACCCTTGATCAGGACAGCACTGCATTTCTCAGAACATAACAAAAAAGAAAAGAAAACTGGTAGCATTTTTGGCAGCCATGTGAAATTCCACTGGATAATATATTTTCAGGGACGATTAATCATTTTCCCAAAGAGGAATATGCTCTAAAAGCATGATGTTTGAAATATGTGGGGATCAGGGCTTAAAGCCAGCACAAAACAAAAAACTTGTGGTATTCCTAATATGTATAACCATTTTCAAATTATTTAAATCTCAATTCAACCTGGCTTTGTTGTTTGTTTGAATGTATTTATTTGGTTAGTCCTTTTGTTGAGTTGAGAGTATCAATAGGACTCCTTTCTCCCCTCCTGCACTGCCACCAACATCCTTTACAAATCTGATTTTATGGATTTAGAAGGGGTTCTATTGGCAGCAGATATCCAATTATCATTTTAAGCAATCATTTAAATCAAATTAGATATGCAATGTTTTATTCGATAGCACCTGTGACTATAAAACAGGATTGTCTATAATTTCTTTTTCTTGACAGATCTCGTATCTTTAGTGCCAGAGTGGCAAGGAGAAACTCAGCAGATAAAACTGGTTCCAGCATGCCGATAGAGAAATGATTCTCATATATTTGCTAAAGACTCTGGGAGCTACATGCTGTGTCTGCAAATACACGGATCATTTCTCTATCAGCTGCACATTGGTTAAAAAAAACAATTACACAAAAACCCCAATAAGTTGATAAAACATAATAGGTTACAGTTTCTTCTGCAATTTTTATACAATTTTAAATTTTATGCCTGTACATTCCACAATCAAGACCTTCAATTCAGTGATCAACAACCTTTAATATATTGTTTTGTTTATATTGCATGCTCAAAATTACTTCTGTCTTAATTTATTTTATATATTCTGGGGTTGATATCTCTTAGTAGAGTCTCTGTAGCTCTCTGTTACATAACATGTCTGTCTGTCTGTCTGTCTGAGCAAACTGGATTAAGTGAATCCATGGTCATAATGTCAGTCGCATAACAGGCACATTTTCAGAGATTTTGTGAATTTGATTCTCCATTTTACATTTCATAATTTGATTCTCCATTTTATTACCCAAAAGACCTGCCAAGTAGCATCATCTAAATCAGGGCTGTCAAACTTGTGGACCATGGACTGGATGCGTCACGTGCTGGCCATGCCCATGCCCCGTTTAGTGAAGGGGGGAGAAGTCACAATATGTCATGTGACGCCACCATGACGATGCAAGTTTGATACTCCTGATCTAAATGTTTGGGTTCTTTCTTTAGCCATTATACACACAGATCTGAGCTGCAGATCTGCCAGAAGACAAATAAGCATGATGCTTTTTTTCAAAATATATATAGACACCACAGCAAAACAAGATACTTACCAAATTACTTTGAAAATGTTTTGTTCAAACTCAGAAATTAAAAACCCAAAAAATCCTGTCTTCAGTCCATACTATGTGAGATGCCAGAGTTCTCTGCTTTGTCCTCATCATGGGGTAAGATATCATCACTATACTAATGTACCCATTTATATGCCTCCATCCCTAGCACATTAAGCGATGAACTTTTCACCCCAGTGTCTGCAGAATTGAGTATTTGGATGGAGAACAACAGGCTTCAGCTGAACTCTAGCAAGACTGAGTGGCTTTGGATGTGAGACCCTACTGGTTCCAGGACTATGCCATCTTTGGTACTAGAGAGTTTGCATTGTCCCAAACAAATCCAGTCCACAATAGGGGTCCTTGTAGCCACATGACTTCTGCTTAATGAGCAGTGATAGCTGTGATTAGGAGGGCATTTACACAACTTTTTCTTGTGCACCAGGTGTGCCTATATCTGGATCAGCAAGCCCTGTTCATTCATTCATATCCTAGTCACCTTCATATTGGACTACTGCAATGCACTTTATATGAGGCTATCCCTGAAGAGTATCCAGAAAGTCCATCAGGTACAGAACGCAGCAGCACAGGCAGTTATGTGCACTACTAGCATGAACTGCGGGTGCTCTCTGCATGCTTAACAGAAATATTAAAATCTTGGTATAAATGATTATTTCTTTGCCATTTACTACCTGGATTGACTTGTTTAATCCAGAATGATTGCCTGTTTATACAATCATTGCAGAAAGCACCACTAACATGAATCGGATTCTTTCCAATGAATCCAGCACTAATGCAAAAGCCATGTTTTTAAACTTAAATGAAAATGAAAAACTCTTAATCACTGCAGACATTTTTAAAAGTGCATCCTCCTAGTCTATCCACAGAAAGGTTAAAACACTATCTAGATCCCGCCAATTTGTAGAAGTCACATTGATAAATTGAAAATTATTGTGAGTCACAAAGGAATATAAGAGTAAAAAATAAATAAAAAAATTAAAAATAAATGAATACCTGGAACACCAGTCAGCTGTTCAGTGAGGCCTGAAGGCGCTGAAGATGCTCAGCAGCATGTTTTTCGGGACAGTGGTAGCAGATTCTTGCTTGCAGCAGCAACATTAAACAGTGGTGAATTTACTGAATGTTTAGAAAATGCCTCCAGGCTACACACAGCAGCCTGCAGCCATATGCTCTATAGGTTTGATCTAGATTTTGCTTACCCCATTATGGATTCCAATGGAGGTGCCAAATACATTACAAGATTTACTGCAAAATTCTTTTTCTCCTTAAAATACAATGAAATAACAATGGGAGGCAAACCTCTACAATGATATAGTATGAGATGGGCTATAAGCGCTACCAAGTAAGCAAAAGAAAAACAGATGTAGACAAAAATAATGATCAAACATGAAAACCAAAGACCCTGAATTTGGTATAATATAAAAATCAAATCAACATGGAATCTTTTATAGTTCATCTTTGAGGAGCATGCCACAAACCTCCATGGTAAGAATTCCCTTATGGCAAAACAGATGAGAAAACGCATAAAACAGCCCAGAACCAAATGTTCAGCTAATGTTTTTTTTTAAAAAGAGAGAGAGAAAGCCAAACTTACCTCTATGACATGTGTTAATAATTCAAGTGGAACCAAACTTTCTTAACAGTAACTACCCACATTGCATAAACAATAACGTTATTCTATGTGCTTTGTGCAATACTTTGCGTTTCTTTTTCTTCTTCTTTTACTTTCCCCCTGATCTAGCAGAAACTGTCACTCAAATTATGCCAAGACCTTTTCCAACAGCAGAGAATATGCGTTCAGCTATACCAGTCACTGAGATCCAAAAAGAGAATTTCCATTAGAGTCCAACCAAACAAGACATGCAGATAATGAATAGGTATATTAAAAAAGCAAGAATGTGAACTGTGTACATTTGAAACTCTGCAGAAGCTTCTGAAAAACAACAAGAATCACTCACCTTTCCCTCCATCCTTTTAATCATTAGCTTTTACTGTATTCTCAAAAGGAAAGGTATTTATTTTTTCTGTTCACATCACAATTTCCTAACTGTAAGAGGCTCACTTGTAAATTGTTCTGTTTTGATCATAGCAACTGCTCAAGCAAATGATAAATTTCTGCAAGCTAGGATGTGGCCATAAACTGTACATGTCGTAAACAGCACATGCATTACAATACTGTACATGTAAAATACACTTCTGGCTATTTTGACTTTTTTGACTCCTTCCTTGTGGATACCACAGCAACAATATGCAGCTTTTTGCTGGGAAACAACACAAGGCAATCACGGGAAGCCTATGACAGAATGTCCTGACTAACGAACTAATGTATGATGGAGTTTCTCAGTCATCCAGGTCATGGTTGTCCCAAAGTAGCTTTTTTCAGAAGGCAACTGGATTTTCTGGATTTTCTGTGAAGAAGATCCAGTCATAGCTGAAGAAGCTTCTTGGATGAGAAACAAAAGGCCTTCAAAGAAAAACCAGAAAGTCCAATTGCCTCTTGAAAAAAGCGCCTTTGGGATAATGTATGACCAAATATCTTCTGAATATACAAGTAGTCCTTAACTTATGATCACAATTGAGACCAAAATTTTTGTTGCTAAGTGAGACAGATGTTAAGTGAATCTTGCTCCATTTACCACCTTTTGTGCCATAGTTGTTAAGTGAACCACCAGTTATACAGTTGTTAAGTGAATCTGGCTTCCACACTGACTTTGCTTGTCAGAAGATCGCAAAATAGAAATAGCACCAGTACTTAGACTGATATACCACTTCACAGTGCTTTATAGCCCTCTCTAAGTGATTTACAGAGTAAGCATAGTGCCCCGAACAGTCTGGGTCCTCATATTACTGACCTCGGAGGATGGAGGGCTGAGTCAACCTTGATCCCAGGACACTGAAACCATCATAAATATGAGTCGGCTACCAAGTGTATGAATTTTGATCACATGACCATGGGGGTGTCACAAAGGATGTAAGTGTGAAAAAAGGTCATAAGTCACTTTTTTCAGAGTCCATTGTAACATTGAATGGTTACTAAATGAACTATTGTAAGTCAAGGACCACCTGTATTCATTTTGATCTCTTAAGGATGTCATTTTCTTCCTACAAACAATCTGATTTCTCCCAACCACAATATTGGTATCTTGGCAGGTCAGAATACGTAGAATAACTTTATCATTTTATCATAAACTCTAGCTTTACTTTGAAAACTGAGATCTGTATTTATGATTTGCCCATAGAAAAATGCTGTGGTGCAGTGAATAGAGCAGTGTTTTTCAACCGCTGTTCCGCGGTACACTAGTATGCCGCAGAACGTTGCCTGGTGTACCGCGGGAAAATTGAGAAATGTTGGCTGTTGGGGGAAGAACACGAGCCGCTCC
>JANHFQ010005898.1:73034-88725 GCA_032468035.1 Aparallactus werneri | reverse complement strand
ACCTGCAGCCTATAGCTACCTTTATTTGCTCTGTTTGCAGCAGCACAGCTGTTTGCTGGGAAGGCCCAGCAAAAAAAAAATAAAAAAATATTCAAAATGGCCAACCGTAACTAAAACATCTGATTTTTGGGTCTAAATTTATGCCCACACAGCACATTTGGCATGTGCTGCACGGGCATCACCTTAGGTCTCCAAAAATCAGTGGACCTAAGTATAAGTTGAGGGTGACTTTTTCAACCCATTTTGGGGGCTGAAAAACTCGACTTATACTTGAGTATGTATGGTACCTGAAATTTGTATGTGACTCTCCCCCAACCCCCATTATTTCATCAGATTTGGCAAAATGCATACATTTGAAGATGTGACAACCCCTATACTGAAAATATACATATTAAACCTATACAGATCTACTGCCTTTAACTTCCTCCCATCCCCACAACAAAAGAAAATATCGCCACTCTACAAAATGTACCTTTGGTCATATTGAATTCCTGTCTTTAGCTAATTAAAAAACTTTTGACAGACTCCAGATGTTTGTATGTTTTCAAAATGTGTTTCTACTAAGTATGTGCAATTGCAGCATGCCATGTTTGTTTGTTTTTAATATTTCAGGTTTTGTGGTCTTTGCAACACTCATTGTCATTGTATCCTTGATCATGATCTTTGTAGTGGGACCCCGACATGGGCAGACCAACATTCTCGTGTACATAACAATTTGCTCAGTCATTGGAGCTTTATCTGTATCCTGTGTAAAAGGTTTGGGCATTGCTATAAAGGAACTTTTTGCAGGAAAAGCTGTGCTGAAACATCCATTGGCCTGGATTCTGCTACTAAGTCTTCTTGCTTGTGTAAGCACACAGATTAACTATTTAAATCGGGCCCTGGACATATTCAATACTTCTATAGTGACACCAATCTATTATGTGTTCTTCACAACATCTGTTTTAACCTGTTCTGCAATCCTCTTCAAGGAATGGCAACACATGGCAGCTGATGACATTATTGGCACATTTAGTGGCTTTATCACTATAATCGTCGGGATATTTTTATTGCATGCCTTTAAGGATGTCAATTTTTCCTTAGCAAATTTGCCTGTGACATTGCATAAAGATAACAAGGGAATAAATGGCTGCGTGCCAAGCACATATGAACTATTTAATCACGATGAAGAAAGTGCAACTCGCATAAGTGACCTACACTCCCCTGATGGAATATCTTCCAGGAGAAATGGAAATCTGTCAGCCTCCTAAAGAAAACAATTCTGTAACTTTTGTTTCATTGTGAAAAGCCAGTTTTACAGCATTTTTCAAACAAATATATTTAAATAGTACTGTAGACAATCATTTTTTTAGGTTTGACTAGCTTGGTCAAAGAGCAGTGGTGGATTTTTATTTGCCTGACTCTTAACTTAAAACTACTAAAGAACCTCACTCTGTTATTTGCTTAACTTAGTACGAACATGTAAATATTTTGTTTTGGTTTAAGACTTCTTGCACTAATGACAATTTTAACAAATAAAATGCTTTATTTCTGATGAGGAAATGATCTATTGGTCTTATACATCTACCAATCTTTTATGGTAATTTGGTGAATTATGCAGCGACTTGTTCTTATTACGAGACATTGCTACTCATCCATAAACAATCTATGTTTGGACAATTTATGATCAGCTGCACCCAAATGTATTAGATTCTAGGAGATTTGCAGTTGCAACTAATATGTTTTTAATCGGTGAACCAGACATTCCTGAGCATCAAGACTTACGTAGTATCAGCTCACAAATGGTTATGTAGAAAATGATATTTTAAGAAAGTACCTTGGTGTAAACCATGTTTGTATATATTAGCACATGCCCGAAACACAAATACTTAGAGGTTTCAAGTATTTAAAGTACTTCGGGTTGAGATTACTGCTGGATAATGCATAACAATTGGCAAATTTATTCCATTATTGAGTGGGGTGAAAGAATAAAATAAACTTGCCTCTCCCCCCCCCCTTTCCAGCCTTTCAACTGTAACAACTACTACCTGCATGATTTGACTCTGTTCTTTTGGAACACCAAATGCAATAAAAAATTCATGTACCTTTCTACTCCCATCTAAATCAACAGGCAGAAGCCAGGCTTAGATGTGTTTGCAAAATGGAGGAATGCTTGTAGATTATGTTTCAGCGTCTCTATATGGAAGAAATAAGTTGAGAAGCTGACCTTCAAAATTGGGAAGGTGGAAACTAACTGAGACTGAGCTGGAAAAGGCTTAAATAAGAATAAATTAAATATCCTGATAAAATGCAATAGGAAGAGAGCATCAAACGCCAATTGTTTAATCTACCTCCATCAGTTTGGCAGTTAGAAAAAGTGTCTCAAAATGTTTGGAAGAACAAAAATGCAATGAAATTAGATGTTTCAGTTAATGGCTGAAGGTACCTGTTGTGGGAAATAGTGTGGATTATTGTAGATAATCTGTTGATAAGTGACAAAGTAATCAGTAAACTGATGTCAGTTCCAGTTGCTGTCATTATGCAAGTCTCACCCAGTCGTAATGTCCCATAGTCACACAATAGCCATTTGCAGAGCTCACCATCTCCTGATGGCTTCTCCACTGACTTTGCTTGTTAGAAGTAAACGGTGAAGGCTGCAAACTGTGATGTGACTGCAGGACGCTGTAAAGGCCACAAACATGAGACCTGGTAATAGGTACTCCTTGTTCAGCACCATAACTAGGAACAAACATTGAATCAGGACTATTCATAAAATCTTTTAAAGCAGAGATAGGCAAGCTTTTAACTGGGAGTGGCCCAGGGTTCACCATAGCTGGGGGGAGGGACCTCTATACGGATGGTGGGTGGTTGGCTGCTGTAGCAACGTGAGGGCGCGACTCCAGCATTCAAAAAGCGGAAGCTCCCAGTGCTGATTTTATTCCCTTTTGCCTTCTTGCTTTGGAATTCACTGTGTGCCAAGAATCCAGCTTATTAAATCCTTTTGGAGCCTGAAGCAAGTGGAGTCCTTATGGTGGTTTTGGTCCAACTTCCTGCCGGATGGCTTATCCCAGATGCCATAATACAACAGCTGCCACGAGGTGGTGCATGCCATTATTCCCCCCACCCAACAAGCTGATCAGATATCGGCCTGGCAGCTTGCAGTAAGTACAGACGGGCTGACCCGCAACCTACAGGCGGAGTTATTGACCAACCCCTGGTTCGTAGAGCACTAGCAACTGCTTACTCAAGAAGGGTTAGCTTGGAAGGGCAGTAAATTATATATGCCACATACCCTGAGATCACAGGTGCCATGATGTCAAACAGACTGGACACTTTGGGTTTCTCAAAACTACATCTAGCCAAGAGGCAATTCGGGTGGCCCCGACTGAAGATATAGAGACCTATGTCAGATGCTGTTCAGTCTGTGCAACAATGAAACCCCGATCAGAGAAATCCCCTGAACTCTTGCAGTCTGTGGTTGACCCAACCCAGCTATAGGAGGAGATAGCCATGGACTTCATCATAGAACTCCCGGACAGCAATGGCCATACTGTCATATGGACGGTCATTTGATTTATTTTCCAAACAAGTCCATTTTGTGCCATACCCACGGATTGCCATCGGCACAGAAATTGGCTAGGCTCTTCCTCATACACATCTACCTCTTCCACAGTCATGTGGAGAATAATCTAGGATCAGGGGAAACAGTTTATGGCCAAATTCTGGAGGGAGTTCATTCAACTGATTGGATCCTCCAAGGTCTAAGCTTGGGCTTTCTACCCGAGTACTAACGGGGTGGTGGAGAGAACTAATGCAATGGTAGAGGGACTGGGCAGAACTGCCATTAGCGGAGGTGGCATATAAGAGTGCTGTGCACAGCAGCACAGGCTTTACCCCCTTCAGGATGGTTAATGGAGTGGAATTCGTCCCCATTCCTGAATACCCTCAGATAGCTCCTTCCCCCGCTAGCCCAAATGAGTGGATAGTGGCCTTGCAGGGAGTGTGGGGTGCTGCAAAGGTGGCCTTGAGGAAAGTGGCTAAAACCCAGAAGGTCCAAACTGACAAGCAAGCTCCACTAAAGCCTTCCAAATGGGGGAGAGGGTGTACCTCTCGATCAAGTACTTGAGGTTGAAGGTTCCCTGCTGGAAACTTGGACCAAAGTTCCTGGGCCCCTTCCCCATTATGAGGATAATCAACCCAGTTACCGTGGCGCTGAAACTCCATTGACTCCAGTCTTCCACAGCAGTCTGCTGAAGCCCATAGAAGTGGCCAACAACTGACCTATGCCACCACCAATACCCGGCCCTATAGCCGAGGGGGGGGGACACCCATTACGAGATCGTCCAGGTGTTGGGATTCTCAAATACATAGGGGAAGACTACAATACCTGGTACACTGGAAAGGATACCCAACAACAGAAGTCTTCTGGGTGGCAAGTAGGAATATTAGAGTTGCCCAACTGATAAATTCCACAGGGACCATCCCCGCAAACCAGGCTTGAGGGTCTGTGTGATGCTTATGCTTATTGTCTTACGGGTGCAGCCCTGGTAGAGAGGAACCACCTGTCAAACCCCGGCCTGGGGTTCGCTATACCTGGGGGGAGGGAGCCCTGCATGGGTCGTGGGACAGCTGGTCTCGATCGAAGGCTGCAAACCTTCGGACAAGGATAATGATCAGCTGTTCCTGACAATCAGCTGCTCGGAGTTGCCTGCAGCCAGGTGACGAACAGCTGTTTGAATCTGCAGGCGGCCCAACAATCAGCTGATCGGGCCTGCCAGAGAGTCAGCTGCTGCAGCGACGAGAGAGCATGGCTCCAGCATTCAAAAAGCGCTGGGAGGTGGAAGCTCCCAGCGCTGACTTTATTCCTGTATGCCTTTATTCTTTTTGACTTCTTGTTTTGAAACTCACTGTATGCTGAAAATCCAGCTTATTAAACCCTTTGGAACCCAAAGCCAGTGACGTCCTGATGGTGGTTTAGGTCCAGAGCTCAGACCATTTGAGTAAAGCGCTGCAGTGAGCAGAGGTATATCATGAAAATGAATAGGATAATTACTTCCCATTTTTATTTCTGGAGGTTATTCCATGTTAGCCTATTTTAACATTAAGAAAAGAAATTTATGGCAGAGTTCCATAACATTACAGTAAATTTTGACTGAATAGTTCAAAATTTATCACATTGTGTTAACCAAACTAAATATTTTGTAAATTTAGCCTGTGTGTTTCCTACTTCAAATTAGAAAGAAACACTCGTGGCTATGAATTGATATCCCTGCTCTTAGGTATGGTAATCTATAATCTTAGAACTGTTTGCATTGTATTAGAACTGTTAATATTACTGCCTCCATCAGGGATGACAAACCTATAGCACTACTGCCACAAGTGACACGATGAGCCATGTTGGTCGGCACACTGAGGCTTCAGCCTTTGCTCTTCCAGGTTCTGGCCCACTGACCCACTGGCCAGAAGAACAGCTGCTGGGAAAGGGGCGAATGGACAGTTCCTCTACCCATTTCTCTGATCCCCTCACTGAGCTCGGCCAAAGTCACTCCCCCACCCTGCCCACCTGTGGGTAAAAATCATCGACCTTTTCTTGAGTAGGGGGAAGAGAGGCAGCCACTTTTCCCTCCTCCTCCCCTTCGCCAGCAGCAGCGTTTAGCCCGGGACTGAACCGAGAGAGAGTTGAAGAAATGTTGGTAAAGCCGTGGAGGATGCGTTTTACCCACAGGTGGGCGAGCGGGATGGGGGAGCGACTTTGGCCGAGCTCGGCGAGGCGATCAGAGGAACGGGTAGAGGTAGAAACAAGGGGAGCCAGGTTAGATGAACTGGCTTGAAGCCCAGTGGCCCTTTCAGGGTGGGAACAGGAGTAGACCAGCCGCGTCTCGGGATTAACCCAGGCCTGCAGTGTGTTGTTCTGGCAGCAGCTGCTGCTGCTGTCCGTTCACCCATCTCGGCAGATTAGGGAGGCAAGAAATGGTCAGTGGCGGGTAAGAATCAGGAGGGCAGCAGTCTGGTTACGGCGTGAGACAGGCCAATGGGCAGACATGTGAAGAGTCCTGCCATGGGATATCTGGGTGCATGTGTGTGCAGTGGGGGGCACCATGTCTCTCCACCCAACTTTATTTCCAACTGCCTCCTGGGGGCCAGCAAGGGGACGGGTAAGGAGGGGCAAGGACCCCCAAAAGGCCAGGTGAAGCCAGTGCATGTGCACTGACCGCAAAACAGGTGGCACGCACACGGGTGCCCATTTTTGGCACACTGCCAAAAAGGTTCGCCACCCCTGGCCTACATTATAAATACAATTAGGCTACCTAGAAAATTGGATACTGAGATTATCTCTCTTGCAAACAGGTCTTGACTTGATACATAATTGAAACAGTAATTTTTAGACCAGGAAAACCAAACAACACTTTAAAATTACTGTAATATTTAATTCAGAAATTTGAGAGAACAGAACCCTTAGAAAACTGTTTACTATTGAACCATAACTCATCAAAGTATAATTTTTGAACAGTTAAGAGTCTGAAGATAATTTTCTAAAACTAAATAACCCTTGAAACATGTATAATACTAAGCTGGTAAGTGTAAGTAAGCTATGTTCCCTACATACTATTCCACAATAATTAATAATAATAATACTTAGATTTATATACTGTTTCACAGTGCTTTCCAGCACTTTCTAAGCGGTTTACAGAGTCAGTATATTACACCCAACAATCTGGGTCCACATTTTACTGACCTCAGAAGGATAGAAGGCTGAGTCAACCTTGAGCCTGGTGAGATTCGATCTCCCAAACTGCTGAACAAGTCAGCAGAGGTAGTCTGTAGTACTGCATCTAACCACTGTGCCACCATGGCTCTTAAATTCCACCTTCAACTTTGTTTCCAATGAGATATAAAAACAGGATTCAGATTTACCAATTATATGAGAAGCTAAAAAAATAGAAGTCCTTTATTCTAAGGGTACTAACCAATTCCCTAAATCTGAATAAACATGAAGCATTAATTATTTCTATCTTACAATCATACTTTTAAAATCTCATTAAAATCTTTTATTTCCAAAGTTGATTACATTATGGGGTAAAATAGTTTTCTAAAGAGAACACACTATTGATTAAAAAATAGCAAATGGAGTGTCTTTAAAAGGTAAGCTGTTCCTTATACAAAATTATTTCAAGTATATTCCTATAATAAAATTCAGCTTTGTTAGCAAAAGTAAATAAAGATCCCTTATATTAAGCCTTTAAAACAATTATAAAAACTGGAGAAACGCTAAGATTTATGCCTAAAATAGTTGCATTGCAAGTTTTATCAAAAGTATTTAAAAAGTAGTCTAAAAACTGAAATTTGTGTATAGTCATTGAGTCTGAAATCAATCATTCAAACATTTTAGTTGATCCTGGAAAGCAATGAAGATCAGGGCAGTCTCCCTTAGGCAACAAACCTAGTTTCAAAATGTGCTGCCACTGACCATCGTTTCCCAAAGATCACCGGTCTTTTCTAGTTGCTGGCCAAAGACTGATGAATGGGAGGTTGGAAACAGCGGACATGTTCCACCGGTGTACTTTCTCCATCACCAGATTTCAAATACTTGTCCAGTGTGGCAATGATTTCATCATTCAGGATCTGGAACTTGCGAATTCTTTCAACCATTTTTTTTAAAGGCTACAAAACGAAAATTATAATCAGTAAAAGGGAAAGATAGCGAAATGAAACACAAAGTGAGAAATAAATCTTGGTCAAACCTACCACATTCTTGATGACTTCATCTTTGCCATCATGCTTCTGTACTTTCAGCAAGTGATAACAGAAATCGAGCACATCAAATCGACGCTGCTGTCCTAAGATCACAATAATCATACAGCCAGCCCAATGCAGCCCATCTCCAAAACATTGTCTACAAAGTAAAAGTGTAGAGAAAGCGCTACATTATATTCAGTAGGGTAAATCAGGATTCTGGATTTCCAATCCTAAATCTGTCACTACAATTAACAATGCATGTTTTCCAGAATTTTGCAGATCTTTTTATTATGTGGTACTGCTAATACTGTAAGTATGTAGTCAAAGACTATTTTTCAGATTTGGTTAGGGCAGGTGGGATTTTAGATTTAGGGGCGAAATGGATGTCTTAAGCATCTGTCTCTTTAACCATTAAAAATGCAAAGAAAGAGCCAAATGTTGGCTTTTTTGAATTGTCTACTTCGTGTTGGCTTTTTTTGGATCAGAAAAACAGCCTGCATATTTTCAGCATGCATTTCTGCATGCATTTCTGCATCCCTGCCTAATACTATTGTATGCTATTTTTGCCTCAGTATACCATCTGTAATTTTATACAGTTCTAAAGAAATAATTATATGAAACGGAGCCACCCCAAAACTAAAAACCGATTTGAAATCTCCAAAGTTTAGATACTGAAAAACAAAGAATCATTGTAATCATAGTCAATTGTGTATCATTAGATTATCATTTCTGCATTTATCAAACTACATTTAAAATAGTATTTTAACGTGTTGGTTTAACGTAAGTAGTTATTAAAGTCTTAAGACTGATCATCCAAGTGCATTTGAGTAACACAGCTCAAAATGAGCTTAATATACGGTTACTGATATTTGCAAAGCATTAATATACGGTTTACTGATATTTGCAAAGGTATTAAGAGTTTACTGATACAGTAACTTCTTAATTCCTTTGTTATGTCATAGTCACATCTAACTTCTGAAATAAAAATAAAGCACTATTAAGTAGAAATGCCTTTGCCAGTATTTGGATACATACTCCACAGTAAATTCATGGGTTCCCACTGGAATACAGTATACAAACTGCATTGCACTCCAAAGGCGGTGAAACTCCACACACTCATCTACGTGCATCACACCATTGCTAGGGAGAGGGCCACGCCATATGGGGTCATCCAGGAATATTCGAATCCTTGTTAAGATGACTTCAAACATAGAAAGTCCACAGCAGAGACGCTCCTTGGTTAGCAAATCTCCTTCTCTTGCAATGGCAATTTGCTATAATTGCAACCAACAATACAATATTAGTCTACAAAAAACTTATTAACCTGAAAATGAACTAATGAGTTTTAAATAGGATGGAAAATGATACTTTCCCATCCTATTTTAAATTGTTTTTATTTAATTAATGAAATGTAGATGAAAGTCATACAAAATAATGTATGTGTAATGAAAATGAACTAAAACTTGAAAAATAAAATGTATACAAAATTAACATATAACCAACCACCTCACTCTTTTAACACATTAAATCTACATGATAAAGAAATATGCCGTCTTCATTTTCAATTTCTACAATTGAAAGACTTCAAAAATCAATAAAGATTCAAATCCATTCTGTTAACAGAATGGGTTGTTTTCTTTTCACCTGCAGAGGGTGCTTCTCTTCACTGACTCCCAAGCGCATTAAACCTAGAATTCTATACAAAGCATCATATTTTGGAGTGAAATTCCACATTACGTTTACATCATTAGCTATTATGGTTTCCTCAGTGTTATGTTAATAGATATAGTGATTGAATCCAAAAAGAGTCACAAGGGAGCATAGCCACATTTGAATTTTTTTTTCTTCCTTGCATTTTTTCCTTTTTTTTTTTTTCAGATCAACCAAATATTTATCCATTAGTTGCAACAAGAATTGATCAACTGGTTTGTTGCCTAGACCAGATGTGAGACATACAAGAAACTGGGACTGATGCAGACAGTCACTGCCCTGTCTGCCCATCACCAACACTCTGTGCACCACCCAGCAACCTGCCAATACTGCCTCCCCTCTGCTGATGTCCTGCGCCCCACTGATACCTCCCCCCCACTGACACAGATGCGCGCTGTACAGGGACAGCCCACACACCCAATGTGGCCTGCAGGCTGTAAAATGCCCAGGTCTGCCCTAGCCTGATGTTGTGGGCTGAGAGTGACTGGCCCAAAGTTACCCAGCCAGTTTTCAAGCATAGAACTCATGACCTGCTGGTTTTGAGCCTGGTGCCTTAACCACTAGACTAAATTTGCTCTCAACATTCCAAATATATCTACATATCTCAAACAAAATGACACAAAAAATTGACAAAATATTAAGCCATCTTAAGCAAATGTTTTTCTCATGAATGAAATTGATAAATAAGAATATTATTTTCTTTTGGAACATGAAAATAGAATATTCAAGGGGTTTTTTTTCTCCCAATAAGAGAGAAATAATGTTTTATAAGCCTTAAATATATATAAGTTAAAAAAGGAAGGGGGAAATCATCTTTGATTGTCACTACTTCATATTGGCATATTTGTGCAGTTTCTTGATATAGTATGAAGATACTTTTCACTCCCTTTTGTTTCACTATCCCACTTTACTTTGCAGTCCTGTTCTGCCAAACAGTTTCTCCATCCAAATATTAATTGTGAATATTTAGTGTTCTAAATCACATAATCTGGCTAGCTGGTGGTGTTGTATGGCACATAACTCTCTAAAATCTGAACCATGAATCCACTGAGATAAAATCTCATTCTGTAGAAATTACATTACTAATTCAACCAACATAGGATGCCAAAAAGCTCTATTCTCTACATAGTGGTAAGCAAGTAGGTAAAATAGCAGTTCTGTAAAAACATAAAGACAACCTGAGGTGTTCCCAGTCTTTCAATCAATGGAACAAGGTGGAGTGGAGCATATTTTGATTCTAGTCTCTTCATTTTAGCATCAAGTCTTTCCCCCTCTGGAAACAGAAAAGAGAGAATAATGTGACTTATTTTTCATTTATTCACTGTACTATTCTTTTATCCCAACTTTCTGCATTCGGTGTCTTAAGGAGGCTAATAAAGCCTGTTTCAGCTTAACGTTTTGTTTGATTTATCCCACCACCACATTTTGTACATTTGAGAGTACAAAATAAACACTAACATCAGAGCTTTTTATTTCACTCCTAAAATGGAGCTGTGAACTTTAAACATACATTTATTTGCTGACACATACGTTTTTTTGTATATGCAGAAAAACATCTTAATTTTTAAAATGCACATGGCTTATACATCTCATGAAAGGAAATGCTTTGTGGCAAATATCTGACAAAGATAACACATTTTCTTAACTACAAAGTGAGAAGGACTGATGAAATTTCATTCTGTAAACTAGCAGGAGGTGTAAATGATACAAGAAAAAATAAGGAGAAAAAAGTGCTCAAAACAAAACTTAAATGAGGAATAAGTATAAAGTGCAGAAAGTCACTTCATTAATCAATTAGTTGCTCCAGCCATTTAAGCTGCTTCATCTATTCTCTGCACAATAGATATGCACCCCTTATAATAAAGGACTTATTTAATTCTGATACAAATGTGTGCTGTGCTTCATTAGCTTCTTGTCTTGATTTTGCAGTCCCACATTGACAGCATAATTTGGCATGAGTATTGCAGTTGGAAAGCCATAGGAAAAAGCATACCCTTGACATGAATTCTTGGTAAAATATTCTGGAATGGCGCTGCATGCAATAGATCACACACTTCCTCCAATGACTGCAACAAAGAGAATAAAGATATAACACTAGAAAGCTATGATTGGGAATCTTTGACTGCAACACTGAAGCCGTTGGCTGATTTTGAACTGAAGTAGAAATATCCCAAAAAGAGAACATTTCCCATGCGTTCTTGATGGAAATTGGCCTGTGTCCCCATGTATAGGAACAGTTTCATAAATGGGGAAAATGAAAAGAGAAATACTGCTGAGAAATGGTTAATTCTACTCAAACTTCAAGCAGGAATGCATTGATCAACATCAGGGTAGCAAGCATTACATTTTTTAAACTTTCAAGATATAAGTTTTCTTTTGGTAGATTTGCCTCAGTCTAAATGTTTTTTTTAATCAGAATAGGAAAGTAGTATTATGGACGGAATAAAATGTTATTTTATGAGCAAAAACAATTAAGCCACATAGCATAGTTTATCAAAAAAAGCATAACACAAATTATTAATTTGCATTGTTCAAGCAGCAGACGGAAAGATGTCAACTGGACACTGAATTAAGCTTTTGTTTTCAACATTATTCTAAAATCCACTATCTCCTCTAGAATAGTTTTCATAATAGAACCCAAAATCCAGGAAAGTAATGACGGGGCTCTCATTTAAAAAAAGGCATCTTTACAATGTACTGAATTTGTTAATTGCTCATTTAGACACTTAAGAACACTGATGAAACCATCTGTGCCAGGAGGCTATTTTATATTCCAACAGCACCAAAAATTCAGGCAGACCATCTTCACAAGGTAGCAAACGGTTGTTTTCAGAATATACTTTCAATATGCCAAATGAAGGAAGGAAATATACAGATTATGCTACTGGGCATTTATAGCAGAGGTTTTTCTTCCCAATGATTATTCCAGCTAGTTTGGCAGAACTTTTAAGTAAGAATATATAGTCACCACCAAGCAAAACCCCCTTTTTTTAGACATGTACATGTCAATGCAAGTAAAAAAGGGGCAAACTGTCAATAACGTAGTCACTACTACCATCTTAACTTCTTTAACCACCCATGTAAACACCTTAGATGATATATAGAATTGCTGCGAAGCTAGGAAAAATTACTGTTCAAGGACTGTTTCTCTATGGAGTAACTCAGTCTCAAGTATATTTAATATTTTTAAAATGGGAAAACATTTTTACAAGCACTTAGGTAATCCACAAGAAGAACCATTCTGATTTTTGATTACTTGTGTATCTTGAACACTGAGGGTGTTTCAAAGCTTCTCTGTAATTTCTCTAAAGACAGGTTTTTATTTTTCAAAGTCCTTTTTCTAAACCAGACAGCAGAGGGCACAAAAGAAATAGGACTTCTCATTTGAAGGGTAAAAGACCCAAAGCACGAGCCTGAATTTGTGCAAATTTTGAATCTGAATTCTTATAAAAATGTTAGAACAAGTTCTTGACAATATTATTTTCATAAATAAGTCAAAAGTATTTGAAAGTTAAGGCTCTTAATTGATCGTTGATTTTTCTATAATGTTTAATGCATTCAAGGAAACAATAGCACTGGTTGGTTTCTGCAGCAGGAGGCAAATGCTGAAACATGCATGACAATGTCATCATGCAACAGTCTTATGTACTTGGGACACAAATATGTAATTGATGCATTTGCATGATGGCATTACAGTACATGCTGTATGCTCTTTTGGCTTCATTGTACTGTAGTCTGTTGTTGACCCTGCTTTTCCACACCTACCAGGCTTTGCTCAATGAGGAGACAGAAGAGAATAGCATTTCCCACTTCTCTCAGATTTTGGAAACACACAGTTTTCAGTTCAGCATACTCAACAATATCCTTGAGCTGATGATGAAAGAATTCCAGAATTCCTGAAGAATGTGGTAATAGGAGAGACAGAAAGAGAGAGAGAGATGGAGGGAGAGAATAAAATGTCACGTAAGTCAGCACTACAGTATGCTGTTTACAGAAAATTAGTATTTCCCCCTATATTTATTACAGATAGTCTTTGACTTAAATGGTTCATTTAGTGACCATTCAAAGTTACAACGGTACTGAAAAAATTCTATGGCCATTTTTCACACAACCACTGCAGCATTCCCATGGTCATGTGATAAAAATTCAGATGCTTGGCAACAGCTCATATTTATACAGTTTCAATGTCCCAGGGTCATGATGCCTACAAAATATTTTGGAAGAAACCTGAAAATTAATTACCCCAATTTATCACAAACTGAAAACTAAAATATAGCAATATTAGTCTTTAAAACACTACTTAAATTGTTTATTAAATAACCCAATAAAAAGAAGAAACAATCATTCATTATTAACATAATTAAAATTGAACTTACCTGGGGAGCCATACTCATGTCTAGGCAACCTACAGATTTTAGGCATTACCTCCATTAAGGTCTTTACATACTGAAGAATTGTGCCTTGTAACTGAGAAAACAAAATTAAATAATATTGCTAAATAAGCATAAATTGAACTGGGGTTCATAAGACACAAGCAATGTTTTAATTGTACCACCATCTTAAGCAAGGTTGATTTGTATAAAAATGTGAACACTGCAATGTGAACACTGCTTCAAAGTGAACACATTTATGATAAGACATACAAGTGCAATAGTTGTACAAGAAGCACATTTCATCTCTATATATTTTTGTATTTAAAAAAGAGTAATGATTCAGTGAAAACATAAATTGTATTGTTTACTGTTAATACAAGGTGTAAATTTAGGCAGATTAGCAGAAATGACTAAGCATACTTTGATGATATCCCCTAGAAAACAATGGGACAAACTGAATTCCCAAAATGAAATGGTAGAAAGATATAAAATATTTTAATTAATAAACTAAAATTTCCTGTTATTTTCTTTACCAAATATGAAATTTTATATTTCAAGGGAAACACAGCCCTAAAATAATGTTCATACTTCTAAGAATCATATAATTAGAAATGAATTTCATGCAAAATTGTAATTCCTATTTTCATGTCATCTCAGTCATTTATAGTCACTGGCATTCCCAGAAATATCCCTTTAATGTCTGGAGCATTATGAATTGTGATCCAAAATATGTGAAGGACATAAAATTGAAAATCTTAGTGATTAAATGAACTTGAATAAAGGATAGCTTTTTCTATTTATTGAAATAAAAATAATCTACATACCAGACTCTTGACAACTTTCAGTAATTCTTCCATCACCACAGCAATCCCTTGATATCCCAGTAGTCTGCAGATCACTTTGAAATGAGGGGGGCCTACAAAGTTCCTATAGTTGCTATAAATGCTAGAGTATGCCAGATTCAAAGCCTAAAGAGGAGAACAACGCAAACCATTCAAATCAAATTAAAAGGTATTTCTCCTTTTGTTATAAGACATATGAAAGAATCCTTTCAGGGAATCAAGTTACATTTAATTTAAAAACTAAAATGATATTTGAAATATATAATACTTTCAGTTAAAGTAAAGGAAGAAACAAAATGAATTTTGTAATTAAATGCAATTAGTTCTACAGTTGAGCTGGGCCTATGCCATTGAGGGTTTAAAGGTGATAACTAGATCCTGAATTGAACTCAGAAAGAAACTGGAAGTCAATGCAGCTTACACAACAGTAGTGTGATATGGGCAAATTCCAGGGTACTCTGAAGTAGGTCTCCCGCACTATTCTGGACCAATTGTAACTTTCAGATCATCTTCAAAAGCAACCTCAAGTAGAGCATACTGCAGTAATTCCCTACCCTTCTCTTTTTTAAAAAAATATTGCAATTATTAAACTGAATTGGCAGGATCCACACTTTTAAAAATTTGTAATATGCTCCGCTTTTTCTACAGGTAGATTCAAAATATAGAAAGAAATAACAAATAGCTCTAAAATTTCTAAGAGTTGTATAGTTAAGAGGAAATAAAATCTAGTCGCCCCAGTCTTAATTTGACATTCTACCCATTACATCTGGCAAAAACTTGGCGCAGGATTTCTAGTATTTTATATTATAAAATTTTAAAGATAAAACAAGGTAGAATATGAATTTTCCATTTAATGAATCTAATACGCACAGTAATGTATAGGAAAATCTTTTATTTATTTATTTATTTATTTTATTCAGTTTATATGCCGCCCAATCTAGAAGACTCAGGGCAGCTTACACAAGTTAAAACATAATGTTGTTGTTAGTTGCGAAGTCGTGTTCGACCCATCGCGACCCCATGGACAATGTTCCTCCAGGCCTTCCTGTC
>JANHFQ010005898.1:17175-34189 GCA_032468035.1 Aparallactus werneri | reverse complement strand
AATAGCAATGATAAGGGAAGGAGAAATTAAGAGAACAAATAATAAGGAAATTATGGAAGTCTTTCATCACTATTTTTTAATTTGTATAAATAAACCAGATTGATGGGGAATTTATGGACTTATATTTAAAGAACCAAAAAATACAACAAATAAGTGACAACCAAAGAGAAATGCTGAATAGATTAATTTCAAAACAAGCAGTAAAAGAAGCAAAAAAAAAAAGGAACCCCAGGCCCAGATGGACAATCAAGCAGTTATTATAGATTATACCAAGATGAATTTATAATATCCATGAAAGAAATGATGAACCAAATTTTAGTGATGGGAAAACTACCTGAATGCTGGATGGAATCAAATGTGGCAATGATACCTAAGCGAGACCAAGCTTTAACATTAGTAAAAAATTACAGGCAAATATTTCTTTTAAATAATGATTATAAATTGTTCACTTGGATATTAGCTAACAGACTGAAAAGAGTATTGGCAGACGAGATACGTAAGGATCAAACCGGATTTTTACAAAAAAGACAAAAATGAGAGAAAATATGAGGACCATACTGAATATTTTGGAATATTTTGAATATCATTCTACTGAACAAATAAATGGCATTGATTTTTTTAGACGCAGAAAAAGCTTTTGATAATTTAAATTGGAAATTTATGGAAAAAGTGTTGGCCAAAATGGAGACAGGGGAGAACTTTTTAAGATGGATAGACGCAATTTAAAAACCGTAAAATGCAAAATTAATAATTAATGGTGAAAGATCTAAATGTTGTAGTATTCAAAAAGGTATAAGGCACGGATTCCCATTATCACCATTATTGTTTATGTTGGAGGTGTTGAATAATACAATTAGAGATTATAATTTGATAAAAGGTGTGAGGGTTAAAAGACAATGTTATAAGCAAAGAGCTTTTGCAGATGACTTTGTGATTTAATTAGAAGAACCTTTGGTTTGTGCTGAGGCCTTGCTGGAAAAATTAAATGTATTTGATAAGTTAGCAGAGTTTAAAGTAAATAAAGAAAAAACTAAGATGATTGTGAGAAGCAAAAAGATTAAATGCAAAGAAAAACAAGTTTTAAAATTGAAAATAGTCTTAAATATTCAGGTATTTGGTTAACAAAAAAGAACTCTCAATTGATGCAAAATAATTATGTGAAGATCTGGAATGATATTAAAAAAGATTTGGATAAATGGAAAAATCTTACACTCTCATTGATGGGTAGGATCTCTGTCGTTAACATGAATGTACTGCCTAGAATGTTGTTTTTATTTCAAATGATTCCAGTACTGAGAAATGAAAAAATGTTTATTCAATGGAACAGAGATCTGACTGGATTTGTATGGCAAGAAAAAAAAACCAAGAATTCGATTTAAAGTTCTGCAAGATGCAAAAATAAGGTGGTTTAGGATTACCTAATTTGAAAATATATTATGAAGCAGCATGTATGGTTTGGATTAAAGAATGGATTATTTTTTTAAAATAAAAGATTTTTAACTTTAGAAGGACATGACTTAAAATTTGGCTGGCATGGATATTTGTGTTATGAAAAAGAAAAAGTCAATGTTAACTTTAAAGAACATGTAGTAAGATTTGTATTGCTGAGAGTTTGGAAAAAATATTTTAAAAGATGGCTGGCTGAACTACTAATGTAGGTATTGACGAATGACGCTTTTAAAAGATTGGGGTTTGAATCTGAATGGTTGATTTATGAAAAATTGTTACTAAAATGTGATGAGATGAAAATGAAATCAAGAGATATATTGTTGTCGGAAGGCTGGAACATAGATTGGTTTACTCATAGACAATTGACTGAGAGATTTAAAATAGATAAAAAGATATTGAACAAGAGAAATCTGAATTAGAAAATTTATTATGTCAGAATGATGAACATGTAATAAAAAATGTACTCATTGTTGCGAAGATATGAAATGGAAGAAGAACAAGTGAAAGAGTGTTTAATAAAATGGATGAAAAATTTTGGTTACCCTGTAGGGATGGAACAATGGGAAGAAATGTGGTCTAAAAAATTAAAGTTTTCTATGAGCTGTGACTGAAGGAGAACTTTTATAAAACGATGTTTAGATGGTACTTGACACCAGATAAATTAGCTAAAATGCATAAGGATGTAAATAACAAGTGTTGAAAATGTTTAAACAGGTACACTTTATCATATGTGGTGGACATGTGGAAAGGCAAAAAATTTTGGAGGCATATAAAGGGGTTAATGGAAAATATATTAAAAGTTGACATAATGTTTAAACCTGAATTGTTTTTGTTAGGCATTGGTAAACAGGTGGAGTTTGAAACCCTTTGACAGGATGATACAATATATGGTGACAGAGGCAAGAACTGTATATGCTCAAATGTGGAAAAATGAACAGATACCAACAATGGACAATTGGGATTATAAAATTATTGGACTATGTTGAAATAGACAAATTAACGATATTGTTAAAGTATGATAACATGGACATTTCATAAAGCATGGTGGCCTTTATTGAACTTTTTGGGACAACAACACGGAGGCACTGTTTCATTTTGAAAAATTTTGGAATACAGTATTATAATTAAGGACTTTGCAGTGTGTTTCAGGAACATGAATGATGGACTCTAATGTTGAAGCTATAGATCAAAGAAGAAAGACTTTAAAATACAATTTAAACTTATAAGAGAGTCTTTGACAAAAGTGAACTTAAAATGTATGATGTAACACAGTCAGAATCGGAAGCTATTAAGATGTTGTTTGTATTTTGGATGTTTTTCTGTTTTTTAAAATATGAAAACAATAAAAAGTATTAGAAAAAAGTATTTGGGAATTTAATAGTAAACAGTGAAAGATCAGGGGAAAAAGTTGTCCAGCAAGGGGTTATAAAATAGGTCAGAAGTGAACTAGTCATAATCCAAGAAATTGTAAAGCTGCAAAAAGTGCATAAAAAGAATCATCTCGGGGAGGACCAATAAGATTCTATTTAATTGGGAAAACAACCTGATGTTTTTAGTTGCTTTGACTTTCCTTGTAGCCTTGAGAAATAAACACTGCAAATGTGTTCAAAATACAATTGTCTTTGAACTCTTTATACAGGTAAAATTATATAAAATTGTTATTAGAGATCACAATTGGGATTAGCAACCTGATCATTAACTGAAGCAACTAAATAAAACTGCAACTATGCTTATGATCTTATTTCAGCTTTTCTTTGCTTTACAGACCCATGAAGATCATGAATGGGAGGAGTGCCTGTGCAGTATGAATTACTTTTTCATCACTCTTTGTACCTGCAAACCAGTTGCTAAATGAGGCTATTGCTAAACGAGATCTACCTGTATTTCCTGTAGTTGAAAATGGGAAAATGCAAACCACAATTAATATATTCCCTTGAGAACTGAGAAACCAAAGTGAATATGAATATTTGTAAGTACCTTCAGAATAAATGGTATCTTTCAAGTTCTAATACCAGTTCGCAAGATATAAAAGAAACTATAACAGGATATTGTATCAATGAAGACATTCATTATTGTATCAATAAGCAACATTCAGAGAACATGTTAACCTCAATATATGTAAAGGTAATTTGTGATTCAACCTAAACCTTGACTCAACTGTGATTAAAGTGGATCATTTAACTTGATTTTACCCAAGGTTTACTGTAGATTTACTTACTAAAACCTTGGCACATTAAATGGTCCCAATCTACAAAACAGTTATTTTAACATACTAGTTCTTCTCCTGATTTTGTTTAATATCCCACTCCCTTCTTAGGATTGAGTACAAACCCCAGGCAAAAGGTTTTCAAATTACTGTACAAGATTTGTTAAAGACAAGACAAATTAATAAACAAAAAGCAAAGGCACTAATTGACAGCCAACCTAAATAGTTCCCTACAAATTGAGCACTTGTTTTCTGGGTTCTCCGATATTGAATTTAAGGATATGCAAAACTCCTCATTCTGAAACATTTAAAGTGAAAAATATTATAAAGCAGTGTTGTAAATGTAACATAGTGGCATAGTTGCAACTACCGTATTTCATGTCCATGTTGTTCTGCAAAACTGCTATCAATTGTCTGTTATCTTTAGCCACATGAATTTTATATAAAAAGGAACATTTGAGAGTTTTCTTTAAGAGACCGGCATTTGCTGTAAGTTCCTTATTTTTGGTATGAGGAAGCAAGAACAATCAATATTTGACCAAAAAAAAATCAAGAGAAAAAGCACAAATGCTTTAATTCAAAAGAAAGTAGTGTACTAACACATAGTTGTGTTGTATATTTTAAATTGTTTGAAATGAGTGGCCTTTTATTATTATAAATTACACTGGCATCAGGTAACAAAAACCTTTAGAGATGACACCTACATCAATTCAAAGTTTGTTCATAGATGCACAAACAGTTGGGGAGGCAGAGGAAGTATGCAGGCTCACATGAAGTCTCAAGGGAGTTTCTTCTTAATGCAGATCAAGACTGTCCTCTGCCTCACTTCTCAGCCAAGTTGGTCCACCATGAGGCCCTTATTCAAAAACAGTTCAAGTGACAGGTCAACAGATTCAATGATGAACTGCAAGAAACTTCATTTCGGATTCACTGGTTGCATTTAGAAGTAGTCACTTACACTACAAGACAAAACTGGTAGGATATTTGTCAATTTTACACCAGCTTCCTAATAAACCCATACATGATAGTCAGATCTCAAAATGTTTACAAGCAAGCAACTTAATGGCAGACTACCCAAACCATTCCTTCTTTCTAAAACCAATATAGTTTCTAATCCAGTCATTACATTGATACAAAAATTTGTACCCTGATTTTGTTATAACTAACATTTGCATCAGATGCACATCAGTTGCTGAAATTATTTTATAATGGGTTCTTTCACTTTTCTATAATAAATCTATTTATCATAAACCTGGTGGCTGTTTATTTACTTCTAGATCAGCTTGCAAGAAGCCCGACACAAAATCTCTAAATGCAGCAATAAAATGCAATGCTGACAACAAATGGCCACCAGCACTCACAAGTATGCTATGGCAGTGGGCCCCCAACCTTTTGGGCACTAGGGACTGGTTCCACGGAGAGAGGTTTTTCCGCAGACTGGAGGGGTCGTGGTTGCGTGTGCTGTCTGCATCCTGTGGATGGGGCTGTGCTTCTTTGCATGGTCCAGTTTCTGGCATGCTGTGGACTGCTGTCAGTCCATGGACCAGGAGTTGGGGACCCCTGTGCTATGGATTATGCAAAGCACCACCAGAAATCCCACCTCAATAGTAGTAACTATGGCCACATGACACCCTTATCAGCAGTAAGAACTGAAAACCTGTAATACACCATATTTTTTGGTGTATAAGACACACCAGAGTATAAGATGCACCCAGCTTTTGGGGAGGAACACAAGACGGAAAAAAATCTGCCTCCCAGCAATTTGTCTCCTGTGCTGAATCAATCAGTCTGAAACTGAAACATGCAGACAAAGGGGGGGGGATCTGCAGAGGCAGTTTTTTCCTCCTTCTTTACCTTCCCAACAGCTCACAACAACTGATTGGGGAGATATACAGATTCACTGACCAATCAGCTGCTGAATCAGGCTGGCTAAAACTGAAACTGAAACAGGCTTTAGCATGTCAGACAAAGGGAAAAAATCTGCTTCAGTTTGAGTTTCAGCCAGCCTGATTCAGCATGAGCAGCAGCTGATGGTCAGGTGGATCTAATAGCCCAATCAGCTGTTGTGAGGCCCCTTTGGGGCTGAAAGGCTGCTTGCACCATGCAGCTAATCTTCTAAGGAACAGCACGGAGGGTGAAAATGGCGGGTGGGCGGGATTACATTCGGAGTATAAGACATACCCTAATTTTCAGCCTCTTTTAGGGGAGAAAAAAGTACATCTTATACAATGAAAAATATGGTAGTCATTTGGAATAGAACTAGCAAAACACTTCTGGCAGAACTTGGCTCTTTCCCAGTTTAAACCAATTATCTGTGAAGAAAGGGTTAGTTACATATATGTTTTAAATACAGGTCTGCTTCTTCAAAAGAAGAAAACATGTATTTAAAAACAGGTCTAACACTCTTCCCAAAGAATGCTAAACTTAGGTATACAAGAAACAATGCATAAAGCATTGTGAAATGCTGCAGCAGGTGCCTCTGTGGAAGTTAGAAACCTAACTTCTCCTGCAGCCTGGATCAAAATATCCATGGAAAGTAACCAGGAGCAGAGGAAAGGGAGTGTTCCAGTAACAATTAAAAGTGTCCAGTAGAAGTTTGGTGGATCCCAGCCAGACATCATCATGAAACTTTCATTGTTCATATAGCAAGGCTGGTTGGGAGAATAGAAACATGAATTGTAATTTGAAAGAAAAATGTGAGCTAGGGATGAGATGAAAGCTGCACTATGAGGACATGGGATATATCCTCTAAAACCAGTTAATGAGCTGTCTGCTGGAGAGCTCAATCAATCAGATCAATCAATCAGACAAGAGCTGGAAGGGACCTTGGAGGTCTTCTAGTTTAACCCCCTGCTTAAGCAGGAGACCCTACACCATTTCAGATAAGTGACTCTCCAGTGTCATCTAAAAACCTCCAGTGATAAAGCACCCACAACTTCTGATGGCAAACTGTTCCACTGGTTAACTGTCATGTTAGGAAGTCTCTCCTTAATTCCAGGTTGCTTCTCTCGTTGATTAGTTTCCATCCATTGTTTCTTGTCCTTTCCTGGGCTAACTTAAAAATGTCCAAAATCCAGGTTCCATTATTCCCATTGGATTGAAATTTCAAATATCTTCACACTATTTATATTGGTAAAGTTGTTGTCACTGCTGCATTTCTGCAGTCATCCATGGTCACAGATCATAATTTCCCATGTTTCCCACTGTCCACAAGCAAGGTCAATGGGAAAGCCAGTTGAAAATTGCTCCCACTGCCACTGCTTTTTTGCTAGACAACCTAGTTTGAGTAGTGTGGTGCCACGCTAATGTACTTTAATTCCTGATTTGGTCTGTACCTAATATATTTTAAGAAACACCTATACCATGTCTCTGCTGCATCTAAAGCAATGTAATTTGATGCCTAGGCTTTAAATTAGCACTCTTTTAAATAACACAACATTTCATGCAGTTCAAAACAAAATGTACAAAATTTCACATTGTTCAAAACAAGATACACAGTATTTTAGTTAAGAGTATTTTAGCAGGCCAGGATGAAGCATTGGGCAGAATCAAGGTAAACGCTGGACTTTTTTTAGTTAACTTGATTAAACATGACTGATTCTCACATATTAATTACACTTTATCACACCTTAAGACAACTGTTAAATATACCAGAACCAAAGCTGTTATTCAAGCACTTCAAAAGGATGAAAGAGATCTTGTCATCCAAACTGAAAGCAGAAAGAGTGGATGCTAGTTGTAAATGAGAAGTCCAAAGGAAGCCAATTCTACCATCTGGAAGTAATCCAGAAACCCATTCCATCTATCAGAAAAGGCTTCTACAGTTGAGAGAAATTTCAAGGAGGGAAAGCAGAAGAGCTCAATCCAACAGGCTGTTTCTTCCCTGTTAACAGCAACTGCCATATGAGAAGAGGAAAAGCAACCTCAAAGACTCCTCCAACTATGTACTTTGCATCTTTCTTCCACAGAGCTATCTGCCATGCTATGTTCTGGGGGAAGGTTACTATTTTTTTCTTTGATCAGATAAAACTTTCTTCTGCCAAAATAAAATAAATCCATATTATGGATAAGTGACTTTGGAGCAGTCCTCTCTCAGCCCAACATACATTTCAAAGTTATTAGGGGGAGGGGAGAGAGAATGGAGAAGTACACTATGTACAATGCCTTGAACATCTAGAGGAAAATGAAGTATGTTTAGAAACAAAAAGGAAAATAAAACACTTATTGCAAATAAATATTCACAGTAAAGAAAAAAATTACTGCAAAATAAAGACCATAAAAGTTCAATCAACTGCTTCTTCCACTAGTTTTCCTATCAGAATCTGATAGGAATCATCAGAACTGAAACCAACTGTGAAAGAAAACCTACATAGCAACTAACGAAGTACATCTATTGCATGAACCCTGTGGTAAAAGCTACTCTAACAAATTAGTTTCTATATTAGTTTAAGGACTGAAAGTAACTATTCCCTTCACCATATTTACCACAAATCTGTTATCTTAGTACAAGGACATGAGAATTTATAGTAGCTTCTTATATCTATATCGATTTTAACAGTGCATTGCTGACTAAATACAAATAGTGAAGAAAAATAGAAAGCACTTGTCAAAAACTTAATAAGTCTTGTTAACTATGTATATCCATAACCATGCTTAATGAAAAGTATACAAGTCTATAATGCAAGTAACTGACTACTGCAAAGACAATTCTAAAAAAAAGAAGGAATTGCATTTCTTCAGATGTCAATTACCTACCTCTTTTTCCCAAACCAATTTTCTTAAAATGTTTAACCATTTTTTCTGATACAATCACATGTATAGAAAACATGTTGTAATTGAAATGTAAAATCCATGATAAAAGGAGTTGCTTTATTAAGTCAACTTACTGAACACAAAGTAATATGCAGCCTTTTGAAGTTTCCAAAATAATCAATTAAAGTAAGAAATAAAAGGAAGAAAGCCAGCAAATGTTGAAGTGGAACCTTGGTTCACGACCACAATTCAATCCATAACTTTGGATGCGAACCGAGTTGGTTGTAAACTGAAACAAATTTTCCCATTGTGTTGTAAGGAAATACGATCGGATCGATCCGTTCCAGACCCCTATGAACTCTATTGTTTTTTTAAAATTTTGAAGCACACAAATACAGTACTGTAGTTAAATATGCCACAGAACACACAGTGTAATTGTAAAATCCTTTAATACAAACACTGAGAAAACCATTAACAGAGAAAACTATCAACAGAGAAAACTGTTCAGTCAGTTGATTCTGAGTGAGAGAGATGTTGCTGTTTTGCAGGAGAGTCCATCTCCGCGATGGAAGGACGCTCTCCTTCAGGTGTTTTCTCTTGAGATTTCTTCGTCCTCAGGAAGTTTGGTTGTAAAATGAGGTTTTGTTTGTGAACTGAGTAGAACATTTAGCTGATTTTTTGTTTGTGAACTGATTTGGTTGTGAACCGAAGCGTTTGTGAACCAAGGTTCCACTGCAATATGCATGTTGTGTTCCCAATCTACTACATATTATCCTAGAAACTAGTCAACCAACTACGATATCCTGTTGTGAAAATTGAAACATGTTGTTAGCTTTAGGTTCAATATATTATAGAAATACAGAAAATTAATCAAGCAATTAACTAACAGAGACATGGTTTGCAAACATAATCAATCCTGAAATATATTTGCAACTTTCAAAGTATACCCACTGAATTACAGCTCTGATCTACTTCCTCTCACACCGTAAACATTAGCAGACTATTTCCCACTCCCCCAATGAATTCGAATTAGAAGTATAAATTATGTGCATGCCATTATTGTAATAGGAAAGTTCATTCCCAGCTTTTAATGAACCCTTATGAACCCTTATCCTTAATAAAAAGACACTCGGTCGTCAAAATTAATTAATCAAATCTGGGGGTGGGTTGGTTAAGAATTCTGAATTTATTCACAAGTCTGAAGTGAGATTGGCTGAGGTTTCTTTCAAACTTCGGGAAAAACGCGAATACTCAATTACTCTACACTGCAATTAAGGCAAACTTGAAGAAAAAGCACTCACGTCTGGATGGTTTCAAATGGATCGCAACTTCAGTAAGATGGAGAGCTAAGAAGAACCCCCTCAATTGTTCCCTTTCCACCACAGTTCCTAGTGTGCAACCTTCTTTCTCCCTCCCTTCTGATCTCCCCAAAGGCTGTTTCCGACACCGGGGCTTATCCCACTGAAACGACGATGCTTCCAAGGCCGCAACTCTGCACCGAGACTGGACTTGTTCAACGCAGCCTCTTCCGTATTCCTCCGCGCAACTCCTAACGCAAACTTATTAGGCGCCGCGGAAGAAATTGGAATTTTATGTCCCGGAAGCTTGAACTTTCACGGAATTTGGAATTGGAGGGAGACCCGCCCAAATCCACGAGAAATGGGCCGCTCCGGTTAGGCCGCGCAGTGGAAATAAATGTATTTGAAGTGTGCGCGGCCACCTGCACGCGAGCCGCCCTGCAGGGACGGGCACCGCTCCATAAATGAAAAAAAGAGCCGCCTGGCGCGGGGGTTCTTCTTCCTCTCGGAAGGAAAAATCGATAGACGTTTTTTCTCACCCAGCTTCGTGCTGAGGAGGCTCTGTGGGTTTCTCCTCACGCCCAGAGATGCAAGCCGTTCTGAGGGACGGCCTCACTCCCCTCAGGCTTTGTCCCTAGCGCTGCCTTCAGCTCTTGCCCCTCGGGATTACCCCCGCGTGCCCTTCCAGGGCCGCCCGACGCTCGAAGTTTCCTGCCTGAGTCAAACCGGGAAATAGTGCAAGGGAAACACCCTTCCTTCCTCCCACTCCGGCTCCTCCCCCGTCCCGACCGAAACCCTCGGCCGTCTCTGTCTGGAGCAGTCAGTCCGCCCAGGGAACTATCTGCGGCTCCTCCTTCGAACGAGGGAAAGCTACTTTCTACATACGTGGAAATACTGTCACCTGTGAATGTGATCCCAGCGCCCTGTTAGATCCCACAGAATTGGCCTCCTATGGTCCCATCAGCCAAGCAATGTCGGCTGGCGGGCCCACGCTGGAGAGCTTTCTCTGTAGTTGTGCTGATCCTCTGGAATCAACTTCCCCAGAGATCCAGAGTGTCCCTGATCTGTTGGCCTTCCGCCAAGCCTTAAAGATCTGGCTATGCCAGCAGGCTTTGGACCACTGTGTCCCCCCAGTATGGATGTGTGATAGGTTATTTAATTGGAAGGTTTTATATTTTATATTTCTACTGTAAGTTTATAACTTTTGTATTGTTTTTATTGAATTATTTGTAGTTGATGAAATGCTGTGAGCTGCCCTGAGTCCCTAGGGAGAGGAGCGGCATATAAGTCCAACAAATAAATAAATTAAACAAATAAATAAATTGCCATTCTGGAGTCTTTATTGAGAGAAAACAGAAGCCAAGTGGGCCAAGTTAGGGTGTCTTGTTTAGCGATAAACTGAAGTTGCAAAATTTGACTAATATGAGGTAGTCCTCAACAATTTGTTTAGTGACTGTTCGAAGTTATAATGGCACCGGGAAAAAGTGACTTATGACCTTTTTTCACACTACATTGCAGTATACCCATGGTCACATGATCAAAATTTGGACGCTTGGCAACTAGCATGCATTCATAATGGTTGCTGTGTGATCACCTTTTGTGACCTAACAAGCAAAGTCAATGGGGAAGTCAGATTCACTTAACAACCATGTTACTAACTTAAGTGATTCATTTACAAGAGGTCGTAAAATGGGCCAAAAGCTCATTTAAAAACTTTATTATCAAAAGAAAATTTTGGCTCAATTGTGGTTGTAAATCAAGGATTACCTGTACATTGTGAATCCAGAAGGAATCTCTTTGTGAGGTGTATCCAGACTACAGAATGATTCCTGCCAAAACTGTAATATATTGTTTGTGGTTTTAAATTGATGGACTATATTAACTGTGAACTCTGGTTTGCAGTTGAGGCAAGGTTGCATACCATGCTAAGCAGGGATGGGTTTCTCCCGGTTTAACAACCAGTTTGCTTGGTGTGGGGATTTTGTATGTGCACGAAGCACGCATACACGACAAATGCATGCTCTGCATGCAGCACTTTGGGGCAAAAAATCAGCTAATTAGCTGATTTTCGGGCCTAAGGTGATGCGTGTGCAGCATGCACCAAATGCGCGCTGTGCGCACTTTTAAGCCTAAAAATCAGCTGATTTAGTTACTGGTTCGGCTAAATTTACGCCCAAACTGATAGCTAAATTAGCTGTTTTTCAGGGCTATGTTGATGCACACACAGTGCGCGTTTGGTGCATGCTGCACGTGCATCACCTTAGGCCTGAAAATCAGCTGATCAGCTGATTTTCGGGCCCAATGCATGCATATTGCATGTTTATCTTAACAAACGATTTGGCCGAATCAGTAGAAACCCACCCCTGATGCTAAGCAAAAACAAATCACATTTTGTCTTAATAGTGGGAATCATACAATAGATCATATCATTCATGAGCTCTATAAGCCTTTATATTTAGGATTAATTTGTATCTAGGATGGCCAAATCAGTGGTTAAGGCATCAGGCTAGACCATGAGTGGTAGTCTCACCTTAGACACAAAGCCATCTTGATGACTGTGGGACACCCACTTTCAGCCCTAGAAGGAGGCAATGAGAAACCACTTCTGAAAAACCTTGCCAAGAAAACTGCAGGGACTTATCCAAGCAGTGCCTGGGAATAGATTTAAGAAAAAATAAAATCTGGGATTATAAATTATTTTACCAAGCCTTTTAATTTGCAATTGAATCCTTCATTAGCAGGCATATTGAAAAAGTTGTACAGTACAGGCAAAGCAATTTTGCTCTATAAAGGTCCATTTTTTCCCCTAAAGCTCCCTAATTGAAGGAAAAATCTGATTGAGAAGAGGGAAATAATATATTAGATTGTTCATTCTTTCCTGAAAGGGGGGAATATTTTTTTAAATGAGATAATCGAAAGCAGAAAGCTTGAAATGGTCTAATCTCCTTTTTTTAGGATTATGGGGAGACTTAATCCTTTGGCAGATGTCACCTTATACTAAAGAGGGGAATGTCCCCAATAAATTACTTTATAATAAGTACCACTATCATAGCAGGCTACTGGCATTAACAGTCTTTTTTGAAAAATAACTTTAGTGTTGTTTTTAAAGAAAGGTAAGCCTCATGATTTTAATACGGTCTGTTTTTGGTTTGTTCTTGTGTTGATCTTGCTCTTTGCAGAAACAGATTGTTTTGTTTCTAGTATGTTTCTTAACACAACAGTACATTCTAATAATTTTTTCTCAGTAGTAGTACATCATCTTATGCTCGAAAGGAAAATATGTAACACAAGATAGCCATGGTGATTACTGCAATTGCCAGAATGTGCAGAATCAATTTCAAGAAAATAAACAGCACCATCAAAGAGTCTTTAATGGAATGGCATTGTCTCTGAAGAATTATATGAAATCATAAAAGTGGTATTCTGAAAATGTTTGAATAGGAACATTTTCATATCTTCCTGTCCTACCTTAATACCCATAATCTGTGCAGGCATTTTAAATACATTTATTAGTTGTAAGAGAAGGCAACCCATGAAATCACTCTTCCTCAATTGTTTACAATTACAAACAGCTTTGTAACTGATACAGTATATTCCCCCGAGTAGAACATCTGTCCCAGAAAAATCTGACCATGGAAAACTTTCTAACTCACATGTTTAGTTCAGCTCTAATACCAAAACAGGAACAAAAACTTGTGTCCTTTTCCGATCATGAAGTTATAGCCATGAAAGTTGTCATGGTATGTGCTCAAAATTACGGAACTTTTCTATTTCCTCTACAATTTTTCCAGAATGAGACAGCCAATACAAAACTAATTAACATATATTTGCATACAAGTTTTGGCAACCTGGTCCAGTTGCATATATTTACTCTTCATGTGCAGTTGTGTAAATTAAAAACAAGTGAATATGGCAAGTGCAAAAGTTTGGACTTTGAAAATTTTCTTTTGCCAGCAATGGCAACATTCCTATATAGTATTTTTTTCTTTCTTTTAGAACCTTTCCCCCTCTTTTCCTTGCAGAACTGTTCTAGTTTACAAATATTTTTGAGTCTCCTTACATGCAGGCATTTGAGATGTTTCCTCAGATTCTCAATAATCAATCCTGGGTAATGTGAAGTATGTTCAAAAACTTTTTTTCTTTCTTGCAAATATTCATGGTTGATTTGGCAGTTTCAGATTGCTGCCTGATTAAACATCTAACCTCTTTTTAGCTTTAATTTCCTAAATGATAGTGGGACATTACCTTCTAGGATATATTGATATTTAATTTAACTTATTCCCTTTTCCATTTGCAAAATATATGCTGTACTTCTGGATGTTACCCCACCCCCAAAGCATAAGAGAACTATCCATATCCTTAACAGTAGTCAAGGTTTCTTCAATTATTGCACCCTTTTTTCTTGTCTGGTTGTGATTGAATTAGTGTTGCTTTATCAGTTTGACGTATTTTGTTCCAAGCTGTTTCAGCTACTCAGTTTTCTTCTGTGTATCTTAGAACATTACTTTTGTGTTTCTTTCCGACAACTCTCCATTCAGGTTACCCCTGTATAAGCAATATTGCACTGTGATCTTATGGACACTACTCAGCTACATTTTTCAGCAGATCCAGAGTTGTTTTTTGCGGAATGACCAATTTGGGGCCAGTTCTAGCTGACGATTTTTCTAGTCTTCAACCCTTATGCCATAAACATTGGAGGAATTGTATATTTGTACTGTAAGGAAAATGTTACATTCACATTATTTGTGAACTGACATCTACAGCAGTCATATAGGTAGTCCTCAGTTAACAATGGTAATTGGGGGAAGGAACTCATCAAGCAGTGTGATCATAAAATATGTCAACAATGAAAGCAAATATACGTGTCCCAGGATGATATTGCAGGGAACTTCTCTCTAGCAGAGTCTAGCACAATCTGGCCTCAGTGACTGATCCAGATTGGACCCTGTATCAAAATCATGGGACTATGTCAACTTACAATGGCAGTTATAGTTGTGGTTGTTTTCCCACATGATCATTAGGCACAATGTCATGTGATTGCTGTTTAACCCCCTTCAATGTCATGCTCTTCATTTATTTTGATTATCAGAAGTTGGTAGTTAAAGTCATAAGTGGTGATCAAATGACAGCAGCATGCTGCAAAAACCACAACTTTCAGGACTGTTTGTTAAATTTCCTACTTCAGCATTGCATAATAAGTTTCTTTGCTCAGCATTGTCATAACTTCAAATGGTCACTGAAGAGTTTTTAAACTAAGGCTCCCTGTCATTGCGAAATTTAAAAGCTCAGTAATATTTATTTTAAAAATTAACATGCAGTATGCAATATAAAGTTGATAATTTAATAAGTACTTTTCCAGTGCCAGTTTTATTGAAATCTGATATTCACTACAGTTGTGAATTTAATTTCATCAGAAATAATTATACACTGAATAGGGGAAAAGAAAACTCAATCCAACAAGAGTAGTATTACATTTAAGTATAATTGATAACTTATGCACTAGTAATCTTAATGGAAATATTTAAAAAGGTTTGTTTTACCACATTTGTTTTTATGTTTGTGCCTCATAGAGGAAAATAAAAATATGGTTTGGTCAAACATTTCACATATAAAATTAATGATAGTTTCAGTATTTACATTTGTACAGTTTCAAGTGTAATACCTATACAATTGTACATATGAGAAAGTTAGGACTGAAGTACTGTAACTTATCAAAACAAAATGCCTGCCACATAAATCACAGGACATTTCAGCTAACATCACAATGTTTCAAAGATTGTTGATTGAGTATAATTTCATGGATGTCATGTTAAGTTTGCTCCATTCCAGCCATGAGTGACAAAGCTAAAGATTCCACTGTGAATCAAAAACAAATAAAGTATTTAGCATCAAAATAGAGTGAACTGTCTTTTGAACAAAACATATCAGAGGTGGATAAAACTATGATATACTTCTTTGTCTCAACACATTTCTAACAATTCTAATTAATATATAGCTCCAATTATATATTATATATTTTTGATAGTACCATATATACTCGAGTATAAGTCAAGATTTTCAGCCTTCAAAATGGACTGAAAAAGTCACCCTCAACTTATACTCGGGTCAGCTAATTTTCACGCTCAAACCGGTAGCTAAATCAGCTGGTTTTCGGACCTAAAGTGATGCGGACTCAGTGCGACTGGGCACGCATCAATTTGAGCCCGAAAACCAGCTGATTTAGTGTCAAAATCTGGTGACTACTGCGGCCCTTTCAGCTGGCTCCGCTCCTCCCAGTAACTCCTGTGGGGAAGCTCCTTCCTGGCCCTTCCCAGCCGGGCCTTCCTTCTCCATCCCATGCTGGGTGGAAATTCTGCCCGCACTTCGTTCTCCCGGAGCAAAAAGAAAAAAAACCCCTTACTTTTCCGCGCAGCTGGCTGCCACATCGACTTGGCTCCAGCCAGCACTAGCAGGACACAAATCAGCGTCAAGCGAAGTTCAGCATTGTGCACCATCACCATCCGATTTTACTCCACACCTGCCTGGCAGGAGGTGCCCAATGGGCCGCACTACAGGCTTGGCCACCGCTCTTTGCTACCCCCTGGCCCGAGCTGGGTGAAGCTGTTCTGCCTTGCACCTATTGGCAGCAGCTCCCGCCAGGCGGGTGTGGAGTAAAGGTGACCTGGGCAGCTTTCTTGCAGTTCTGCCACCACCTGAGCTGCGCGGTCCTTGCACAGGGGTCAGTTAGTTGTCCCACTCGTGCATCCCTCCTGGCCCTTCCCAGCCAGGCCTTCCTTCTTGATCCCGCGCTGGGTGGAAATTCCACCCACACTTCATTCTCTTGGGGCAAAAAGAAAAAAAACTTACTGTACTTTTCCACGGAATTCGTAGCTGGCCGCTGCATCAGCTTGGTTCCAGTCAGCAGTGGCAGGAGGCAAATTGGCGCCAAACGAAGCTCGCCGCCTGAGCTGCACGCCCCACTTGCAGGTACGGCTCCTTGCACGGGGGTCAGTTAGTTGTCCCATTCATGCATTGCCCGCAAGTGGGGTGGCAGCTCAGGCGCTGAGCTTCACTCGGCGCTGATTTGCTTCCTGCTGCTGCTTGCTGGAGCCAAGCTAATGCAGCGGCCAGCTGTAAATTCCACGGAAAAGTAAGGGGTTTTCTTCTTTTTGCCCTGGGAGAATGAAGTGCAGGCGGAATTTCCACCCAGCGTGGGATGGAGAAGGAAGCTCACTTCCTGAGTTGGTCGGGGACAAAGGTGGGGAGGGCAGCTTTGGAGGAAGGGGAGTTTGCTTCTGGGGAAATCCGGGGTGGGGGTGAGGGGGTGTGC
>JANHFQ010005893.1:81812-93000 GCA_032468035.1 Aparallactus werneri | reverse complement strand
AATTAACATACCATTTCCACCACTGATTCTCAAAATACATACACATAGCATTCTGTATCTATCCCAGGCAACACACAGACATGAAAAACTAAAGTAAACCACATAGAGTTAGCATAGTGTTTAACAGTAATATACTCTGGTCACAAATGCGTTCACAACCAAATCGAGTTCCGACCGATCTACAACATTTTTTATCGGGTCATGATTGAAAAATCGGGTGGCGAACAAACACGGCCGCGGCAATTTCCCCTTCCGCCCATGCACAGAATTGTAGGCGCATGTGCAGTCAGTCTTGCTTCTGTCACAACCAAATCAGGTGCCGACTGAAGTCCTAGAACGGATTACTGTCACGACCCAAGGTTCCACTGTATAAGCCTAAGTGCTATTATTATTATTACTTGAATTGTAGCTATTTGTAGGACCTAGTATCTGTAACTATATTGGGGTATGTATACAGAATTAAAACTTTTAAAAAAAAACTAGAGTTAATTTTATATACCAAGGCAAATGAGTTGTATAATGCTTTGTAGCACCTACTGTATAGCTAAGATGCAGATTTTGATTAGACATTGATCCACAGGTATAAAATGACTTCCCAGCTAGACTCTGATCCCCAAATCATGTTAAAATATGACATGTTGATGATCTTCTGCCCCCTTTTTTTATAACCTCAGGCCTTGCTAATGAGATTTAACAAACAATGTTTGGGTCTGTTTTCAGAAAAAAAGAAAGATTAGTTCCTGCAGAGATTATTTGTGCAAGAGACTTGGGTTAGAGATAAAAATAAAGGACAAAACAAATGGCCATTAATGATAGCCATTTCTATCCCAGCTGGTATTTAAAGCCTGCCATTCTTGCTGCACCTGATGAAATCTGGCTTTTTGTTCTGAGGCAGAATTTGGCAGTTTTCCCAATGTATCAAGAAAATCTGTCAAGTGCCAAGGTGTTCATCATGTTATGTTTTACATGAGACCTTATTCTAGTCACTATGCTGTTTTTTAACCATTTAACTGATGAATTTGGAAAACGCAGTCAAGAGCTGAGAAAAATACAATTAGAATATTCTGTTTTAAGAATATTGGTTTGATCTTAAATTGTGTAAAGTATTGTCCTTAAATATGTAAAAGAGGAAAATAATTCTTATCCTATTTGTTTCTTCAGATGGTGTCACAAACATCCACTAACCCCTCCATACTTTATTTGGAAGAGGACCTCTCTTAGAGTGGTTCCTGTGGTTTTCGGGGTATGTGCAGTGCCCTGAGTAACCATGGACTCCAAGGAGAAGCATCAGGTAGGTTTTCTGATCATGCTTATCTACTGTAGGATGACATTTAATGCTTGTTAGGCTTCAGTACTTGTTTCATTAGAATTTAGGCCCATTAAGTGTGATGTAACTTTGGATGATACAATAAAGGCATATAATTAGCATCTACACATGGTTCAAGTGAGCAAAATAGCACATCGTAGAGGGCAACAATTTTTGAATCAATGTACTTCAAATGGGCTGAGAAATGTGTCCCAAATATAGCAAAAACAGTTTCCATTGGATTGAAATTTGGCATAGTTGTAGCTTTGCTGCATTGCTGTGGCCAGCCATAGTAATCATCATTTCCAGTGCTTTCTACCAGCTTCCTACAAGGAAAGTCAATGGAGAAGCTGGCAGGAAGTTGGAAATTGCTCCCGCTACCATTGCTTTAAGGAAATATCTCTGAATCGATGGCCCAATACCTCATGGGTTGTCTAGTTACCAGTAAGTAATAAAATGCTCATGATCTACTATAATTTATTTTGTTGTGCAACCCCAAAGTCCATTTCTATTTCCTTTTTTTAATTTCTACATTTTTAATTTTTAATTTAATATGAAAAAAACCACCTTTTTGTTACTACTACTCTTAAAAAATATATGGAATAGAAATCTCTTGGCCAGTCTTGTGCATTTTTCAGTAGACCTATCCTTATATTTTGATCTGTATTTGTCCACTTGTGGTTAATTGAATGTACCGTATTTTAAGTCGATTTCAAAAACTTGAGTAATTAAGAATTTTTCATCTTAGTTTCTATTGAAGAGAATCTGGAAAATGAATGAAGTTCACTAAGGTGTTTGTCAGGCAGAATCGTCTACAACCTAAAACAGTGATTTCTATACAGATAATCCTCATTTAGTGACTCAGTCATTTAGTGACTGAGTAATCTGGATGACTATAAGATGGCAGCAAAGATATATGGAAAACTCTAACTTTTAATCTATATTTTTTCCTTCTGGAGCTGGTAGCCCTAATCAGAAATAAGCTTTTAAGGTCAGGCAAAGGGAAGCTAGGGAAGTATATATCCGAATTAAGCTTAGTTGTAAATTCAGTTTCCATAGCTTTTTAATCTGCATCATTCTCCAAATTAATTTGCTCAGAATGCTGATAGGAAGGAAAAGCTATGAAATTGTTCCTACTTGAAATGGACATTCCTACATTACCTGTATTAAACCAATCCTAGACTGGCATCTTATAAAAACGATTGTATGCTTTACTGATATTGTGTTGTAGAGTTCCATTTCGAGACTTGCTCTTGCAAGCGTCAAGCTAAAGGCACCTCTTGTGAATGATAGCATGAAGATATAGCAACTTCTTACTAACAGGGTAAATCGGATCTAATTTTTCATTGGACCGATCAGGAAAGTCTCTCTTTGCCCCCATGTAGCCCACTTTAATTCTCAGTTAAAGTGGAAATAAAATTGCTAAGATGTTTTAGCATCTTGCTGTTTTGTGTTTGTTTCTTTATTTAATGAGACATTTGTCTGCAGTTGCTGTCTGGCAATATGGGATACTGCCTTAGGACAATTAGGGAAAGAGAGACAAGAATAGAAATTACAATCTTGTCACTAACACTTTTCTCAGTGTGAGTCACAAGCAATGTTGAGAGATCTTTGTTGGATCAAAAGAGGATGTAGTTCCAATGGTGGCATATTCTTCAGAGAGGTGGCTGGGTAGGTTGAGGAGGGGTATAGGAAGGAGGAAAGAAAGAATTGTGACGGGCAAAGGGAAGTGTGGCAGAAAGACAGGTGGATTTTTTACTGGTAGCCATCAATTTATGGTTGTTTAGGAATAATTTGAAGTTATGACAGCAAAAAAGTACTCATGACCCAGTTTGAAGTTCTAACAATCATGCCCCTCATAGTCATGTGACCATATTTTGGGACCTTGGCAACTGCTCTGCATTTGTGGCAATTTGCAATCATGGTTACATGGTTTACAAAGCTTTTGCCAAAAACTGCCGTTCATTTCTGATTTTCAGCAAAAACACTCCAATAATGGACAGATTCTATTATTGTTGTAAGTCTAGGACTGTGCTGGGAAAAAGAGATTTGCAGCCGTTTTCTGTTTCCAGGCTCCAAATCTCAACTTCAAGAGGCAGGTTAGATGGGTTGTTGAGAACCTGTGCTCAAGATGATGTGAATGTGTGCCAGTTCTGTTTGTAATAAATGCATCCTCATCCATGACATGATCAGCCTTGATTTGATTGTAGGTGAGAGGCCACACTTGCATGAGTTACCAGACCTGAGTGAGTGAGGGTGGGGGAATTCTCCTGTCTGAGATAGGCTCTTTGGGGTTTCAGATATTGCATCAGTCTGATTAATATAATGTTGAGAGAGGCCGATACAGATGATTTGACGATACATTTTTAATTTGGTTGTATAAAAAATAAGGTAATAACTTTATAGGTAGTCCTTGATTTACAACAGTTTGTTCAGTGACTGTTCAAAGTTACAATGGCACTGAAAAAAGTCACTTATGACAGTTACGACTTTTGCAGCATCCCCATAATCCCATGTGATCAAAATTCAGATGCTTGGCAACTGGTTCATATTTATGACCGTTGCTATGTCCCAAGATCATGTGATCGCCTTTTGTGACCTTTGGATAAGCAAAGTTAGTGGGGAAGCCAGATTCACTTAACTGACCAGTAACAGTAACTGACTTATCAACTGTAGTGATTCACTTAACAACCGAGGCAAGAAAAGTTGCAAAATGGGGCAAAACTCAGTTAACAAATGTCTCAATGAACCACAGAAATTTTGGATTAAATTGTGGTCGTAAGTCGAGGATTACCTGTATTCTAGTAACAAATTGGTTTGCTTATCACAAGGCCATTCATTCATCTCTCCCTGGGATGTTTTGCCCTTCATATGAGCTCAAAATATGTACCTGATGTGGCTTATATTATTAGATATATGCATAAGTCATAGTTGCATGATTTTTAATTTGAGGCCATGAGGACTAGGGGAATTCCAGAAATGTATGCTTTCTTCCTGAGTCATAGATGCATGTGCTATTGAATTATGCACATCTTTTGTTCTAACTGAGCAGCCCCAGGAGCCACATTCCAACAAAACGAACAAAGCTAACCAAAAAATGGTTCAGTGACCAACTTTAATACTGATCGGTAGGAGGCATAATTACTGCTCCTGGAAGAAACGTTTTTATGAGTTCAGTCATGTTTGTGTTTGTAAAATGACTTATATGGAAGTTGGGGGGGTGGGTTTGCATAACATGAGGCAAATCTGTTCAGGGGCCAACCACATAAGTACTCAGTCACTCAAGTTATTGATGGAAATTTTTACTGGTAGTTAGACTTTCCCAACATAAATGACATTTCTGAATGACAAATGTCTCTTGATAAGCATTCTGAGCGCAGACACTTTCAGGTTCTACTAGGAATAAGATTCCCCCTGGGCATTAAAGGAGCTTCTTCGCTGCATAAATTATGAAAGTATTTTGTATAATTGCTTTTAGTGTGTCTCAATTTGGATTTTAAACTCATTGTTTAACATTACTTAATCATAATGTAATTAATAGCTATACATTTGCATAGGTATCAATCATAGTTCTTCTTTCATTCAATAAATAAATAAAATTATTTTAAAACTTCTAGCTAATGAACACTGTATGGCTGCGTCTACCAGTGACTAGTGAACCAGTTAGTAGAATGCTGTTTTCCTATTTCATCTTTACCACCATGCTGTCATACTTCTGCTGCCTTAAATACAGGCAAGCTGCTTGTTGTTTTTTCTACTCTTATTGTGTAATATGCCATCTGATCCTCCTCATCTCTCTTTCTTCAAGCTGAAAAATATCATTTTTCTTTTCCTTTTCTTTTTTTTTTAATACAAATTTAAAAATACAATCTGGGGAAATCAGCAGAAAAGAAATAAGCACAGCAAAAAGAAGGTAGAAAATAAACTTACAGTTTAAAACTGAATAAAAAATTTAAAGTACAATAATATATTAGAACAGTGCTACTATAAAAGTGATTCAGACCGTTATTAAAATCTGTAATTAACAAAGACGTATAATGAGACTTATAAGTCAAAATAAATAATTAAGAAGAGGTAAAATGTTCTATGCTTCTATCTTTTTTTGAGCAATGTTTTTTTAAAATTTCAGCAAAGGGTAAAATTCAAAAAGCAAAAAAAGAGGTGTTAGGGAAAAAAGTTAAAGAAAAATTAAGGGTATAAAGAAAAGGAAGAAAAAGAAAAAAGAGAAGAAATTCCAACTTTATTTGGTACTGATACAGATATAAAATACATGAATCTCTTATTAAAAAATCAATGATACATACTATTTTTATAATTATAAACAGTTCTATGATCAAATCTAAAAATATTATTTTTTAAATTCTTTTAGTTTCTAGCAAGAAGTCCAAATTGGTTTCCAAACAAAAACAATGTTAGACAAAGTCTTTTCTTCAATCAACATACCGTAGTCAGTTTCATTATCTCGGCCAATTCCATTAGCTTCACCATTCATTCTTCCATTGTAGGAATTTGTAAATCTTTCCATCTTTGTGCACACACATGTTGCTGCTATTATTATATAGAGAAACAAAGTCCCATGTTTTCTTTCAGTCTGTTTATCCTTTGAATCTAAAAGGAAAAAACATGTTCTGTCCTTCCACCAAGTCATGCAGGACTAATAAAGTTAAGAGAAACCCAAATTTTCAATTCTGTAAAAAGTCTATATCTAAAATGATAATATAGCCTATGAATGGTTTCAAAGGTGAATTAAATTTTTAATCAGATTTATTTTTAAATATGAAATTATTGATATTAATACATATTCTTACAGTGTAGATTACATTTGTCTTAAGAGGAAATTCTATGTGAATGCCAATAAGATGCATAAATATCATGTTATCATACAGTATTCAGAGCTATCTCCAGATATTTTGTACAAATGTTAAGTTTGCTGATTAACAAACAAATAACTGACACAAAAGAGAATCTTTAAGATTTGTTTCATTCCTTAATATTTCAGACATTGCCACCTAGTATGAATTGACAAAAGATGAACCAAATGTGTAAAAAATTAAGTTTTGTTATAAATAATAAATCATTTTTCAGACATTGCCACCAAATATTAAGTTTTATTGGAATCTGAATCTGATCTAACTGGATTACTGTATTTCCAAATGTTTTCAGAAAATAAATTACATTTTTAGCGACTGCTTTATACAGTAATCATTCACAGTTATGATGGTGATGAAAAACTAACTTTGCAACCAATCCTCATACAATATTTATGACCTTTGCAGGTCTGTAAAGCAAAGGAAAGCTGAAGTATGATTATAAGCACAGTTGTGATTTCACTTAGCAACTCCTCTTTAATGACCTAGTTGTTGGTCCCAGTTATGATTGCTAAATGAAGTCTACCTGAATCTGTTTTGGCAATCAGCACAGGAGTAACATACAAGTGGTAAAAGATCATGATTCAGTTTCCTCTGTGATGAATCAAAATAAATATATAATTATCTTCTTTTGATATTCCCATTGTTGCATATTGATTGTCCTATTTAGATTATGCAAATATTTAATCAGTCTAACTAGTTTCTGAGGCATATTTTAATTTGTAAATAAGATTGATTTTTTCCTAATTCAATCAAGCCTCTAAATCCTTGTTTTTATAATTCTGTTGGACTACTATGCTACTCATTTGAAGATATTGAAACTACTTAGGTGATGCTGACCATTTTCAAGAAGGAATCTTTAAAAAACTTCCACTTTTGTTTTATTAAGGGTTAAGCTTTGCAAACTATATGAGTAACTGTGTCTCTGATTCATTTTTTTCATAAAATGTTTAATACTGAAGTGATCCCATACTTTTTATAGTGTTTATTGTATAATCTCTTCCAAGTTACACATTTCTGTTGGTATTCAGCCAAAGATATTTATGTTAACCATCTGGGATTCAGTAGACTTTAGTAAAACAGCCAAAGATGATATTTGCAGCTTAAAATGTCGTATTGTCAATCCACGTCGTTCTTTGCAAAATATTATGCTTAATCCTTTATTTTTTATTTGATCATATAAACTTATTATTTTTCTCTGCAACTCATTTAACATGGAAGTTATTGTAATAATTAGAACTAAAAAAATTAACCCTTGATAAAGTATCAGTTTTTACTAAAATTTACCATTAGATAAAAAAGGTTTTGCTTCAGATGTATCTAGACCATATTACTTCAGATTATAACTGGAACACATTGGATTGAATGTTCTTTATCAGAATTACTTTTTTATGGAGGACATTTTTTTCCTCCCACATGTGGGCAATGGGCTCTTGAGAATCCTTGACATTATACTTTTCAATCTTAATGCTATTTTTTTCCTTTAGAGAGAATATTCAATATTCAAACCTCAATTATAAAACAGCACAACTAAACTTTGTGCAAACATGATATGAATCTTTATTGCTTTTTAAGGATTGAGTACAAACAGTTTTGTCCTCAAACATCCAAAAGATTGAGGGGAAGCAGTTCATTTTGAGCAGTTGACTTTTAATTCCAAATGTAGGATAACCTCCGAATATGTATTTTATATGTATTTGAACATTTCAAAATTACCGGTACTTTTTTAGAAGTATTGATGGGGTTGATTGTGTAAAACAAAATATGTTAGCAATATTACTGAAGTTCATGAATTCTGCTCTGTGTGTAACTGCTTTGTAGTATGTCCAAGAGTCTGAAATTTAGGAGATTTGATTTCTAGTTCCTGTCTTTCATAGCCAACAAAGGATGAGATTCAGCATTTATTGCATGCTAAATTGCCTGGCATCCAGTTTGGGCATCTCGGAACAAAAGAGCAAATACCTCAAATGATTGTCCATGTATCTCTGAAATCCAATTTAATAGACTCCTTTTCTGACCATTGTCTCTCCCAGCCCCCTTCTCTGGAATATGTTGAAATAATTTAATACTGGCAAAATGAATACCTTCCTGGGATATGCACATGCAAAGCAAAGCAATTTAGCAAATTCTGTTTTACTATTTTAGTTCTGGTATTGCAGAGGTTTTGTTAGTTCACCCTGTTCCCACTGTAGCTTTGGATAATGACATTTTCCCAGAGATCAAATAATTCTGTCAACAGGAAATACGAATGTCATTATGGCAGCTGCCAAGATAGTAGTACACTGACTGGATTCACATATTGTGTTTGTTTCCTTAGTAATGTTTTGTTAAAGAAACCACAATTAATTGGGTTAACAAGCCATTAACTACAGCTGATAAGCTGCAGTATATTCATGCAAGGGGCTAAAACACAAATAAACAACTGTAGCTTTATATAGCATGATGTTTAAACTCAGCCTAAATGTTGTATACATAATTAACTTTTGTTAAAATCTGTAGAGGCTGGTAAAATCAGCAGAATAAATATTTGTTTTTGCTTAGGGATGGGTAAATTTATATTTTGTACCATCTGTGTGTTTTCAGTTTTCAATTTAAATTATATTCAGTCTTTATAGCATAGTTCATTATAATTCTCCATGTTCAGGCTTGATAAATTATATTTTGCAGACCTATGTACAATATTTTATAACCTGTGGACTGTAAATAAAGCCCATTTATACACACACAATGTTGTCGTGAGGTCTCGTTCCAAAACCTCTTCCTTACTTCTCTCTTTTACAGTATTAATTTCTGCATCTTCTACTAACCCTAACCCTGCCAAATGGCACATTTTTTCTGTGGTTTAATTTAACTATTGTCTATCTGAATTAAGCTCTGTTTATATATTTCCTTTACAGACAAAAGAAGCGAATGGTTTGCTATCCTCTTCCTTGGTTATATTTTTTTGAATTGCTGTGCATCAGCCTAGTGTCCTAGTAGGCAGAAGTTGTGATTTATAAAAGTAATAAGAAACTGTGCAAAATAGTTATATTTATAATGATGTAACATTGTTTAACTATTTTATAAGAGAACCATATCTTAGGATATTGAGCCAGCCTGTAAACTGTGGAGGAAATACAGTCTGATCTGTTCCTGGTCCTGTACATTGTAGATTCATAAATATTGAAAAGGATTGTGATAACTCATGAATTCCTGAAATAGTGTCGTTCCCCTGTCCCCACCCCCTGTTTATCAACTTTGTTGTTTCTACTAATGTTTCCACAAAAAAACCTCATGCCCTCCTATTCTGGAGGACATATTCTGGGCAATAATATAGTTTAGATGGGAAACAACCAAATTGCAACAGTAAGGGGATTGGGTGTGGGGTGTCGACATACTTTCAATTAAATGTATTTTATTGCAAAAAACCCCAGAGACTAAATTACCTTCTTCTCCTAGACCTAGAACTTTCTTCCTGCTTCTGTAAAATTGGGTTCATACATGGTTTAAACCACAGTAGCCATATGATGAATGAGCTGATGTAGTCAGATTAAAAAAAAATAGATAAAATCAAAATGTAAGAAACCATGCCTATTGCTCAACATCTCCTGCCATTTCTGTTGGGTTTTATCAGCTGCAGTTATGCTTCTCTTTTTTTCTAGATTCTGCAGTTTTTACTCTTTGTAATAACTGTATACCAAACTATTTTGCCATGAACAGCGACACCCAGGATTTGGTACCGTTTGTTAGAATTCCAACCTTTCTTACTGTGATGCTTACAGTGTGAGAAGGATGGAGATGAAATGGCTTCAGGTATCTCTTCCTTTTATTTCTTATTTTGATCGCTGGTCCATATGTCACCCCAACCCCCCAGCCATAACCCTCTGCTCCTTTGGGATAATTCCTATTTGATAAATTCCACTTTTTCTCCTTTTGGATTGACCCTCTTGTCAGAAACAAGTACACATTGTGCTTTTTAGAGGCCCTCCTATTAGCACCTCAAATGCTTTTGTGTTGTCTTCAGTTAGAAAGAATCTGGGCTTTTTATCGAGGAAAAAGTTCCTTTCGTATTATTTAACAAGTTTTATGAAAAAAATGCACACACACACAGACACATACAGTACATACACATGAAAAAACCCCATAAAAACAAAAAAAGATTAAAAACTTTCCATACATTTCACAGATCGGTCAAACAATAAACAGAATTCAAATGATTCTAAATGAAAGAGAGTATATGTTCTCATTTATTTATTAAGGAAAAAATTCAGCCAATGTAGACATCAGGTGTTGTGCCCCAGACTAGGAGACCACAAACCCTGTAGCTGGTATTAAATGCAAACTGTTCATTATTTGCAAGACAAACTTCTCTAACAGTTTTTCTTATCAGTAAGCAAAGTCTGGGAAGCCTGCCAAGTTCTCCAAGGCAAAATGCCAGTACCTCAGATAAGCTACTCACAGATGAGATTTGAAGCAAGAGCAATCCAATACATCCGAATTTACTTGAACAATGAAATTCCTGAAAACCACACACATTCTGGATAGTTGCAACATTGTCCTCCACGAGGCCAACAGTCCAGTCACACCCCTTTTAAGTCCTCAGGGATGTGGCCCATCATTGGCCAGCTGTAGCTCGACTCCCCCTCCTGCCTCGTTGCTCCAGCTGTTGGTGATGTCATTTCAAACGCCTCCTAGTTCTGACATCCAGTATGGCCTCATCTTGACTGCTCTCGGCAGTCGAGGCCTCATGGCAGCCAGCGAAGGAGCCAGCCTCTGGCACACTGTGAGCAGCCGATTCCTCCCCTCCATCCAACTCCATGCCTCCCTCCAAGTCGGAATCAGCTGCCAGATCCACCACTTGCTGCTGAGTCACAACAGCCCTATTCAGAAACCTGCAGCTTTGTAGCTTTTTCTCAGGAATCTGTCCTTTTCACAGTATATGCATCCTATTATCCTCTCCCCTTTCTTTCTTTCTTTCTTTCTTTCTTTCTTTCTTTCTTTCTTTCTTTCTTTCTTTCTTTCTTTCTTTCTTTCT
>JANHFQ010005892.1:32414-44088 GCA_032468035.1 Aparallactus werneri | reverse complement strand
CATTCAGCCAGAGGGGTAAGTTCAGCAGTTGAAGGCCCCGGCAACACTTCTTCGTCTGAAGAAGCCTGCTCACCCAACGGAGCCATAACAATGTACCATAGTTGCAGAATCTACTATACAGTGGAACCTCTGGTCACGAACGCTTCTGACCACGACCAAATTGGGTGACAATCAAAAATGTTGCAAAATGTTTGTATCTGGTCATGAACAAATAATTGGGTGGTGACCAAACACAGCCACGGCAATTTCCCCTTCCGCGGTGATTTCCCCTTCTGTGCATGTGCAGAATTGTAGGCGCATGCACAGTCAGTCTCGCTTCTGGTCAAAACCAAATTGGGTAGTGACTGAAGTTACGGAATGGATTATGGTCAGGACTGAAGGTTCTACTGTAATGGATAACGCTCTCAGCTCTACTTTGGACAATTGATCAAGTATTGAAAACTGCTGAGGTCTATGAGAAATACAATGAGTTGTACTTTCCCATCTTTCTCAGAATGTCACAAGATTGCCTGATCGGTTTCATGCACTTGTCAACTAGTTTGTAAAAAGATTTAACTGGAACTGGTGATAAAGTGAATGAAGCCTTCTCCATTTCTCACCTGACTTGAAGATTTCACAAAAAATAATGTTTGGTGTATGTTTGTGAACAGATTATATGGGACGTCTCATGCATATCTCTCTTTTGCATTTCTTCTTATCCCAGGCAAGAAGTCTGAATGATGATGATGATGATGATGATGATGATGATGATATGGAAAGAAATTATTGGGGACAATTTCCTTCCCAAATGGGATGGGTCTATGTCTCAGAGGAGAACAGAAGTTCTCTGATCTCTGATCTTACTCATATAAAGAATTTTGGCTGGTAGAACTTCTTACAGGCCTCTGACTGATGACTTTGAAACCTCCTGCCAATCATATTGGATGATCCTGGTCTTAGATGGACTGATTGGCCAAAATGCAATATGGCTTCACATGTTCATAAGTAGCTATCTGCAGCTTAAGATAAGAGAAGGTTATGGTCACCAAGAGAAAGAGAGAGAACATACATTAACAGGAACTCGTAACAGAATGAGATATGACTTTGTTTTTTCATCCCTTTAAGCTTTTTTTTTCATCCCTGTCACACATTTCTCTTCTAAAGGAAGGGCTACCTAGCAGACCTTGTCAACAAGTTGAGCAAAAATTGCAGGATAAATTCTTATACCTTCAATCTCCACCAGATTCTGGAAACTCATTCTGCAAATATGCATCTGTTGCAAAAACAGAGGCCAGCCAGTGGGTTTCACCTCGGTGACCGGATACAGCAGGTATTTGGCTTGAAATACTGTTTGAATCATTAGGCTCTTGAGTGTCACACAATTGTTCCATTACTAGAGAGTTTTTATTAACCTTCTGTCCTTTTTTGTAAGGCAGGATGTGGGTGGGTAGCGAGCCAGGCCCGGAGATGTCTCTTAATGACTCAGAACAATGACCTACTGAGTATAAACTGGTTGGGCCAGTCCGTGGCAGAGCTGCTGCAGGAGAGTTCAAAGACCCAATTACATGTTAAAAGGAAATGCAGCCTAGCTACAAAACTGCAGCTCAATGCCTTCCAGCAATAACAATGACTTTTGAAGCACAAGGTACGGTAGTTTAACTCTTGGATTCCCCAGACTTCAGCCTCCTTAATCAGGGATCTAGGGAGAAAGAGCTTGCTTTCAAATGGACAAATTGTCTACATTCTGATATGACAATGGTCTTTCTTGATTGTTGAGAAATGCCGCTCTTGGGAGGCCTTCGGTAGCAGACATGTTCAGTCATACTGAAATGGCAATACTTGTAGAGATAGAGAGAAAAATTAAGCAACACACATCCTGGATTTCAGAAACAGAATAACAGAGTTGGAAAGGCCCTTTGGGGTCTTCTAGTTCAAACCCCTGCACAGGCAGAAGACTCGGCCTGTGCCATTTCAGATAAATGGTTGTCCAATCTCTTCTTAAAAACCTCCAGCGATGGAGCACCCACAATGTCTGCAGACAAGCCATTTCATTGATTAATTGTCCTATTAGGAAATTTCTCCTTCATTCCAGATTGCTTCTTTCCTTGATCAGTTTCCATCCATTGCTTCTTGTCTGCCTTCAGGTGCTTTGGAGAATAAATTGAGCTCTCTTCTTTGTGGTAGCCCCTTACATATTGGAACAGCACTCAGCTCTGTGACATTGAGAAGTATATCATACTACCAATATCTGGGCATATGTAAAGTGCAAATCCTTGAAGCAAAGTGTGATCACAAGAGATCTCTGATAAAACCAGATTAAACAATTGTTTAACAGTCTGGACTATCTACTGCAGGGGTGTCAAACTGGCGACCTGTGAGCTAGATGCATCACGCGCAGGCCACGCTCTTCAAATGGGGAAAACATCATGAAACATTACGTGACCGCATGACAGTTTGATACCTGTAATCTACTGAGTCTAAACTCATCCTGATCATATGCAAAAAAAGCTGTTGTTAATATGATGCCTACTGAATTATATGCAGAATATGCAGCAGTAGGACATTTCTTAAATATACTGCTGGAACACTGAACAATCTTGCAGTGAGATAAGAGAAACAATGCTTGTCTTTAAAAACTGGCCCAGTATATCCAAATTCTTTTTTCTGCCCTCAGTCTTGACCTCCAGCTTTTGCAAGCTAGTTTAAACACACACACATACACACGCCAACACCTGACTCTTCCAACAGTTTTCAACCTCCACTCTCCACCTGTCAGGCATTTCACATCTGCCAATCATTCAACCCAATTTATTTTTTTCATGCATTCCTCTCTTTCTTCTGCCTCTTAAAAAGTTAAATGCAGTAGAGTGCCACAAACTATAACTAAAGACTGCAACCTACTGATAACAGCCTTCTGCCCAAAGGGATATAGGGAAACACTGAAAATACCCAAGCCTGAAATGGGTAGCTTTACGGCCTTTAGCCACTGAAATCTGTACTTCCGAAGCTCTTGAGTTCTATACTGTCAGTATATTAAAATTTCCCCCTTTGGTTGTTGGGATGGGCAAAAGGCGAAGGCTCTCTCGCTTATATCTCTCTAGAGTGAGGATTTACTCAAATGTTCAGATTTTAAGGATAGTTTTAGTCTTGCAACTGTTACAGACACAGTAATTACAGAAATTTTCTTTAACTGTTGTTAAAATATTTTTTAAAGTATATTCTATTGGTTGAGATGAAGATACAGCTGCTCTTTTCCCACAGCTATGTCTTATTAAATGAATAAAGGCATGAGGCACATTATTTCTTTAATATTGCATGCCCATAATTGTCATTTGTAAATATCAATTGTTTAATTACAGGCACCACATAGAATAAAACCCAATCCCTTTAAATGGATATACAACATTCCGTACCTGTAAATTTTTATCTGTGTGGTACCTATATACTAACTTATCAGCCCTTATGGATGCTTGCAATTACAATAATGTTTTTCCCTCAGTCAAGTTTAAAGATTTTTTTAAAAAATACTGTAGTTCCAAATAACTCAGATACTATGTGCTTCCTTAGACACAAGGGAGAAACAATTTTGTTTTATGGCATATGTTTCTCTTTTTAAAGATTCTAAATTGCAATTGTTACAATGATGTATGTAATAATGTATTGTAGGAAACAGCAGATACCAGCATCCAATATAGTTATTGGTATATTTCATTTCATTAGAACTTCTTGACAGTTGAAATGTCTGTTTTATCCTCAGGCACCTGTGAATGGAGAGAGGGTGAGTCAAAAAAATAAAAATGGCACCATGAAGTTGAAGCTCCGCACACTTTTTTATGCACTATATGTGCAATCTAGGCTAAAATGGGCAGGATTCTCATGACCACATTCACTATCTTGATTATAGAATATAAACTGGCAGCAAACCCCATTCCTTACTAGCACTGATGAAGTGATGATGTTACTTAGTTTGGGTAATAAAACATGCTCAAGAAAGCAAGAAAGCTCAGAGAGCACCAAAGACCCATCATTTCAACCCTGAGCTACAAATATTCTCCTTTATTGGTACTACCTTGATTCTTTTTAATCTTTTCAGCAAACACCCCCATATCTATTAAATTAAATGGTATATGAAAATGAGATAATCAGCCCCCCTTTTTGATGCAATCATTTGTACTCTGTTTTTCTCCGTGTTTTGAGTTCCCAGTAACCTTCGATGAAACTGCAGGTGCTGTACTTCAGTTGTTGTGTTTCTTAGGCTCACCAGCAAATCCAGCCCCCAAAGTCAGCAGATATTCCATATCAAAATTGCTCACACAAACACAACTACAGCGAGTTCTACTGCATTCTCTTCAGCACACATCAGACAAAGTCACCTAGGCTTCTGGCAAGATATATTATTCATCATGCACACATTGCTACCAATGACTTGCTGGCAAAAAGAGATAGGGCCAGTTCAACAATTTGCATCATAATTAGTCTGCTAAGGTCTCCTGAAAAAACTGATCCATTTTATTCATTTAAAACTACACTTAACAAATCAAGAGTCCTATCCTCACGGCAAAAGAAAATTGATGAGGGCAGCAGCAGGTTTTGTTCAGCAGCAAGTACTCTGTAGACAGCTTATCTCTGTTTTCATATAGGAAAGCGTCTCCTCTTTGTGTATTAGCGGTTTGACACATCTGCCAATGTGCGCTAAGGCCACTTAATTATGTATCAATGAAATTATATGTTTACTTTGCACTGACTTGTCACTCCCAGCTCTCAATTATTGTAGTCACAGTCTTTCCTGTGCTACTATGAGGCTATGCTTAGAACGGAAGCCTGCTGAATCTGTCATCTGCAGTCACTATCTTTCATGTAGCCTCTGATCTCTGTGTGCAGATGGACAACTTTTGCTTCAATCCTTGTTCAATCATAAAATTAAATTTTACATGAACCAGTATCACTGTCTCGGCCACTTATCTATAGTATTAGGACATGCCATGGAAGATTCTCGTATAAATTAGAAGAGATAAATTAGAGCAAGGGTCTCCCCAACCTTGGCCAATTTAAGCCTGGTGGACTTCAACTCCCAGAATTCCCCAGCCAGCTTTGAAGTCCTCCAGGCTTAAAGTGGCCAAGGTTGGAGACCCCTGAATACATGTGGATGCCCAGGAAGACCATTACATGAATGTTAGTGTTCAACTGGCATTGAGAAGACTCGGGTTCTAGTCCACCTTCAGCCTTATGCTCATTGCATAATTTGGGCCCAATTACTCCCTCTCAGTCCAACCTACCTAACAAGATTTTTGCTTTGAGGAAAAACAGGAGGAGGAAGCACTACTTTCACTAGGATTTTCAACAGGAGAGCCAGTTTGGTCTAGTGGCGAAGATTAGATTATCATAGGTTTATTGGATTTATATGCCACCCTTCTCCCTAAGGACTCAGGTACACCCTTCTCCCTAAGTACAGATATAAAAAACATACAATATAAAAATTTAGAGACATAAAAAAATTTACAGAAATTTACAGATATAAAAAACACAATATAAAAATAAAGACTCCAGGCTAGGAAGGAGGAGGAAGAGAAGGAGGAGACCAATTCCTCAGTTCCTGCCTCAGCCATGAATGCCATTGGGCCAGTCACTGTCTCTCAGCCCAACCCACATCACAGGATTGATGTCATGGGGAAATAGGAGGAGGAAAATGGGTTGGAAGGTGTTTATTGCCTTGAGTTATTTATATAAATAATAAAAGTGGGATATAAATAAATAAATAAATTTAAAAATCACAACAGAAAAGCATAGAATGCTGAAAAAGAAAGGAGATCTCAGCCCAGTGCTCTCAAACTGGATCGCCCCATATCCCCCACTGTCTAGAGAGTATTGGATGGAAAGCCTATACTAACCGAATAAAACTTTGCTTCCTTGAATCTGTTATTATACCCAAATTAGGAACAGAAGCAAATAACATCTTCTAATTTTGTTACTATGAATGTAATTTGGAAAATAATCTAATTTATATCTATGTAGGTATTATTAAAACATAAAGGTATTGTAAACCTCTCTGTGACATTAAAAAAAAATAAGATAAACAATTTAAGTGAAGATCTGTGGCCAAAATGGGATCGCTGCTGTTGTTGTTTTTTTCAATTTGGAGTTGAGGAAGAGCTTGTTCCATCTTATAGATATTTGTGGATGTGTTTGAATCCATATATCTCAGTGATTGTGCTTATCAACTGTTCAAAATTATGTAACTGAACTCTGCCAAGGTATGCTGTGCCTCAAACTGAAATGTAGCTTGTCTGTTCTCACTGAGGGCTAAGAGAAATGTAACTCCCTTTACAGCAAGGAAAGTTACCTCTTGATCTGCCACTGAGTTATCAAGGCAGGATAAATGTTGCTTCTCTTCCACATTCTTGGAGAGAAGTAACTGAGGAAAGTCAGCCTATCCATGCCCCTTTGGTCTCTCGCCCCAGTAAGGCCTGTGACGTCTTATCTTTTCAGAGCCTACTCTGCTCCAACAGAATTGCGAGTTGTAAAGTAACCATTGATTGGTCAAGAAAGAAAGGAAAGGTACATGTAATGAGCATCAGGCTTGGTAAAATTCAGAAACTCTATCTTCTCTCTATCTAAGCTACACATTTTTACCTAGCCATGATTATGGGGCTTGTCAGATGAGGGAGAGATAACAATAAAGGCAGGAAATGTGTAAGCAGATGCATCTACAAAAAGACACAAATAGACATACACTCACTCACTCACAGATCAATAGCTGCAAATAAACAGCAGCTAGGATACACTTGGATGGCTTAGGACAGGGCTGTCAAACTCCCAGCCCACAGGCCAGATGCATCATGTGCTGGCCATGCCCAAGCCCTGTTTAGCAAAGGGGAAAATGTAAGTTTGACACCCCTTGCTTAGGACTTCTAACTGTTGCTAGACTACATCTCCAGCACATTCAGTCAGCACAACCAATTGTGAGGGATATTGGGAATTGCAGTTCTTACCCCTGAGTAAGAGAAACTGACAAAAACTGTCAATAATGGCAAAGAGACTGGTGGTGCCTCCGAGAGGGACATTCTTAATCTTTCAGGATTGCCAGGCATTCAACCCATTAAAAAAAAATTGAAGTTGATACTTAGAAGAACAGTTCCATTCCAGTCATTACACAAATTTGACTTCGCTGAATTTCATTTGTAAAGTGGTAATATATAGTCCTCTGGGCAAATGCACGTATAATTAATTAGGTCATCCATGAAATAGAATTTTTTTTTAAAAAAATGTTGATTGATGGTGCTTTTTATTTTTCAACCCCTCTCTCCGGTTATAAGAAAGCTGACATTTGATATAGAAAAATCAGGATTTTGGGCCCTATGTTGAAGAATAGTGAAAGCTTGCCATTCAAGATTTTTCCCTCCATAAGAAAAGCTGCTTTTCCTAAGGACCCTTCCAAATTTATTGGACTATATCTGCATCAAATGATGGAAATTATAACATATATGGAAAGCATCAGATTGAGAAATGCTGGACCAGGAGTCCCTGGAAAGGAATCTAGAGACTTCCTAATGAGAAGTCAAGCTAAAGCAGGTCTGGTTTCCTTCACTTTTCACATGGTTGAATTCAGCTCTCCAAAAAGGGAGGCCTTCATAAATTGATTAAATCCAGAACCAAACATTTCCTACTAACACCACTAACCTGGACAAGAGTTACTCAAAAAATCAGGCCTAGGCAAGAATGTCAAATGCACGTTGTCATGGTGGCATCACGTGACGTGTTAGGACTTTCCCCCCATTTGCTAAATCAGGCATGGGCGTGGCCTGTGTGTGACGCATCTGGCCCAAGGGCCAGGAGTTTGACAGCCCTGGCCTAGAGCATCTCTCTTTAAAGAGACTTTACAGTCATCACTCCTACATGACTTAAGGCAAAAAAACTCAGGGCCTCTCCTTGCCAAGGGCAGCTGTAGAGGAGAGGGCATATTTGGAGCTAAGCGTCCCCCATCGGCACCTTCCCTGTCCAGAGTGCCCATCCTCTTTTTCTCTCCTGCCACTGCTGGCAGCCCTGCACATTGCTGTGCTTGGGTTTGGCACGTCTCACACACAGTGAAAGAGAGCTGTAAGATGAGCTCAGTCCAATTCCAGAGATTGGGAGTTTGGTGCCACTGAGTCAGAGGAAAGGCGTGCGGGAGCTGGGTGGAAGGGAGAGAGATGCTAAAAATATCACAGAAGAGCAACACACAAGGAGATCTGCTGGGTGGAAAACACAGCCTGGCAAGGGCAGGTAAAGACACCCTGAAGAGACTTTGCCTCTCTCTCTCTAATTCTTGCTAAATATCTGACCAAACATAAACCCTGATTTGCTGGGACTACCGTTTGCAAAGGACAGGAAGCCCATTAGCAACAAGCTATGAATTTAGACTAGTTTTTCTACTAGGCAGGAACCCTATCATTCAGTACACGTATCAGGAAACACACTGATGTGCCTATTATTCCTCAGCTACTTCTAACTATTACTGCCCAAACCACACAATCTCGCACTTGATATCAAGGCATTTGTTACCACATTCTGTTTCACAACATCCGAACAATGAAATTGTTTTTTTTTTAAAAACAAAGCCTGGGTCTAGGAGTTTTGTAGCAGAAGGGAAACTGGGAGGTAGGATAGGGGAGTAACTGTACTCATGACCGCAGCTGGAGGAATGAAGATCTGGCATCAGAGACGGCTAAGTTTGTTCCTGGAGATTAGGACCCAGATTGATCATTCAGTAGAGTAAAGTTCAGTTGGAGAAGTTAGGAGATTCTTTAACTGCAGCGGGAAAAGTCAGTCGTGGATGCAGAAATACCAGGAGTACAAGCTTTCCCTCTACACAATGCCTCCTCCTTTTACGCTTTTGAGCACTGGGCACTTGATCTGAAGCCTTCTTCAAAGCACCATATCTCTCCCTTGGTCTTTTCTTGCTCTCTCAATGGCTCTTTTTGGCTTGTACACTCAACTCCGATTTTCTTCAGTTCCCATTTGGGAAGACCACACAGGGAAGGATTCCTGCTTCTTTGGGTAATGGGAAGAAGAGTTACACCTGCTGAAGGGCTTGACTTCTGCACAACTGTTAAAACTCTAAGAACTTTTGCCCTTAGCTGTCTGTTCTCTCCTCCCATTATCTGATGCACCAGCCACACGCCCCACAGCTGCATACCAGCCCAAACTTAGGATTCTACCCCAAAGCTGGTAATGCAGAAGAAACTAATGTTACCTTTGCTCCTGGGGCTTGACAGAAGCTTATTGATATTTTTTTCCAACTCTCTGGGAAGGTTGTGTTTGCTCAGCTGCTGGCAGAGGAAAAAACATTGTTTTTGTGGAAAAAGAAAGTAGCAGTGTGGGAACAGGTGGCGGAGAGATACAGGGGCAACTGAGTGTATCTGTGTGTGGGGGGGGGAGGAGAATGAGAACAAGAGAGCGCACTGCAGATCAGGAGGAGTTATCTTCAAATCAGCGAGAGATATTGCCTGCTCCCCTCCAGAATGACAGGAGCAATTCCAACATCCTGTAGAAAGTGTGTCTCCATTATAACTGTATTTCATGCTTTGGAAAAACATGAAGACTTAAATTCTGACACAATTGTTAAAGGCAGCAAACAGCATTTATCCTTTGCAAGGGACATTCTTGGAGGTCAATTTCTTTCTCTTGCAATGTTTTCAACAATGGCTGTTATGACAGCCTTCTTCCTATTTGTGTTGAAGTGAGAAGCGCTGCCAAGGGCTGCTTAGCTGACCAACTCTCCTAGGAAGTCCACTTGTAGCCCTCTGAAAAGATCAAGTGATGGATTCTCTTATTCATGGAAATATTTACTGGATCCTCTTATGCTTCCTACTGCGATGGGATTAGATTAACCATGGTGAATTTAACATCAGAGTCAGCATTAGAAAAGGGCAGCAGGGAAGGATCTGGCATTCCTCAGACTGTGGGTCTGTGGTGGTAGCAACTGGGCCTGCGCCTGCATGCATAGTAAGACAATGGCAGCATTGAGATGGGGATATTTCAAGAATCTGCTTGAGATCCTCATGCTGCACCCACAGAGATAAACCTTCTCTGAACTGCTCATGGGCTTTATGGCCTTCTACCCACTGCCTTTCCCATAGGGGCTTTGGGCAACACCCAGACCCAGTCAGCTTTCTTGCTGTATGTCTTCCAGGCTTCTGTGATTCGAGGTCTTCAGGTCTTTCCTTTTATTTTCCTTTTACTGATGATATTGCCCTTTCCCTAACTTGTTGTCTTCTAGATGTATTGAACTGTAACTCCCAGAATCTAGTTAGCATTAGTACTAACAAGCATGACAGAATGTATGCTGGCTGGTAACTCAGCAAGTTGTCCAACAATTTGGAGGAGACAATATGGGGAAGGCTGGCTAAAGACTTTTCAACCTTTATTAAATCAGTTGACAAAGAAATGCAAGAATGAAAAGGAACCTGGGTCAGTCATAGTGTAAATATGGATGTGCCTGCATCATACCTGTTTCCCCTTCTGCCCAAGTGTACATATGCCTTGTCAGGATGTCTCAGCTTGCCTCATCTTCCATTAGTTCCACGACTCTCTCTCTCTTTGCTGAGGGTATGAACACAAACAGCAAAGGAAGGAAAAAGATTAGGAATTCAGCATCACCATCAGAGTTTTTAACTGCTGGCACCTACAGGAAGTAAGATCCTGGAAAGAATTAGTTTGGACTAGGAATGTGAAAGATGGACACAGTAAGGTTGAACTCAATGAAATAAAGGACATACAGTACTTTGAGTTGTGTAGACTGGTTATTCTTTCAATCCAGAGTCAATACAATTCTCATCAAATACTTCAAAGCATTGAGACAAAATAGAACTGTTGAATTCTTGCCCTGTTTCTACTCCCATTACTTCAGACAATTCTGTTTTTGTTTTCATATACTTTATAATCTATTTCCAACTTTCATTCTCCCTTCATTTTTTTTTAGTTGCTTCTTGCTACTTGTGTTTCTTTCCTCTTTTGGCGTAGAAATTGATGAGGATCCATTGGAGAGTAAGAGGGAAAAATGTCCACTTCCTCACAGCTTATGTTTTAAATAGTAAAGCTTTTGCCTTTTGACCAGGGTTTGAGGATTAATAGAAATTGAAAGAGTTTGAGAATCCTGGTTTAAAGAATGCCTTTGGACCAGTGTATTAGAAGCTACACTAAGTGGAACACGCCAATCTATTACCTCCAGAAATCTCACGACATCTTCAAAACTTCAATGTACTCTGTACCAGAATGGCACAGTAAATCTGACCGCTTGATTAACATTGTATCACTAATGATTGCATTCCAGAAGTAATTTGAGAAAAGACTGACATGAAAGCAACCGACTTCAGAGAGTAAACAGCTAGCACTCTGAATCGCAGTAACTTGTTTGAAGATAAAGACTTCAAATAAAATGAAAGTAGGGAGGGTACTCATGTCCTTGGTCTTTCCAGAATGACCACCTGTTGCAATAGTTTCACTGTTTGCAATATATCTTATAAGCAAGTCAGTATCAATTTGCGCTGCCCAAGGATTAAGGTACTCTTGTTTTATATTTTCCACTGTGGAAAGATAGTGGACATATATCTTTTCTTCTGTAAAGAGGTAAAAAGGTAAATGTTCCCTCGCACATACGTGCTAGTTGTTTCCGACTCTAGGGGGCGGTGCTCATCTCTGTTTCAAAGCCAAAGAGCCA
>JANHFQ010005888.1:36291-51288 GCA_032468035.1 Aparallactus werneri | reverse complement strand
TGTTTTTGACTGAAGTAAAGAATTTTTGTTTGATCCAAGGTCTGTGTGTGTTTGGTGATATTTCATCCCTGTGGGGGTGTGTGGAACAGAACACCCATGTATATAGATCAGTACCATATAATTTAAACAAATGTAAAAATCTTACAACCACAAAAACTTCACCCAAAATCATTTCTCTGAAAGGAAATGGTTTTGAAATGAATTAAGATTGGAACAAGAATTCTGCTTTATTTTATCAGTTATTATTTCATTTGATGCACCTTGTTAAGATTAATTGAAAGAAGATAATTTTAGAAGCCTAATGAGTGATGGAGTGGGATATTCTTATTTAATAATGAACAGACAAGGAGTGTGGCGAATGTCCTATTTTACCTAGTACAATTAACTCTCATGTAGTCAGCAGCCTCTCTGGTTTCTCATATTAAATAAATGTTATGGGGAGACATCAACCAGGAACATCATAGGCTAGGCTTTTTTTGGTGATGTTCACACAACCATTGAGAAATTGTTGGAAAATGCTTTCATGTTGAAAATATTGGAGAATATTTCTCCCCAGAAAGTTTTTAAAAAAACTATTTTCTAACAAAATCCACTGGGATGGTATGTAGGTGCATGCGTGTGCACATACACATGCACACACGCACACGCACGCGCGCGCACACACACACACACAACCAGATCACTAGTTCTATGGTTATCATGTAGCCATGGTGGCACAGAGATTTGTATGCAGTAGTGCAGGCTAACTCTGCCGACTGCCAGCACTTTGATTATCACTGGCTCAAGGTTGACTCAACTTTCCATCCTTCTGAGGTCAGTAAAATGAGAACCCAGATTGTTGGGGGCAATATGTTGACTCTGTGAACCACTTAGAGAGGGCTATAAAGCACTGTGAAGTGGTACATAAGTCTAAGTGCTATTCCTATTGCTATCATGAGATGAGTCTTCTAAAAAAACAAGTACAGATTTTCCAATTTCTGCAAAAAAAAACACCCAAGCATATAGAGGCCATTGTTCATATTTGTGGCAGAATTATAAATTACCAATCTAGAAGCACTGTGATCATTGGGTATTTGCACAGCAAATGCAAGCATTTTTAAGACAATAATACCAAAAATGGATACGTTCAGTTATGAATTTAATTCCCTTCCCTTCTATATTATACTGTAATGTGTTTTAGAGGAAAACTAAATTCCTTGTTTTCATACTGCCTTCTGATATAATGATAGCCAATCCTTTGAAATAATTGATTGAGTCTGGATTTTTCACTGCAAAACCTTAACCATCAATTAAGTACAAATTTTAAAATGAAGGTTGAATGTCCCAGTAATTAAAAATATCATAAGTTATAAGATGAATACTTGTAGACTAGTACTGGAATTTGAAGATGAGATACAGTTTTATGTTCCTGTTGTAAAATATTAGAGCCTTCTCTCAGCTTTTTGCTAAGCTCCTCTTTGATCAGATTTATTGCATGAGAAATGAACAAAGCAATAACAATAAAGAACAGAAGTAGTTAAAGACATTCTTTCTGGGTTTGGAAACTGGTGTGGAATGGATAATTAATAGCCTTTTTCCTAGTAGTTACAATAGCTCAGTACTTTTGTGTGTGTGTGTGTGAGAGAAAGAGAGTGAGGGAAAATGTGGGAGGAAATTACCTCCATGGATTTTACCTCCATAGATTTTCAAATCATGACATGATACCCACTGAGTATTCTGCAGAGGTGTGATACTAATTGCTGGAGTTATTGTTGGTTATTAACATAGGAAACACATCACAAGTACAAATTCTTCTCAACTGTTTTAATATTTTCTATGGAAACAAAAGGAGCAAACATTTTGAATTATAGAGCCTGTCCCTTAAGTTCATTTTTTGGAAACAGAAATAATACTATACTACATACTACCTCCAAGAGATTCCTAGTTGGGAGCAGTAGGGGCAAACTGCTTGTTAGATCATGGTTATTTGCCTCTTCACTAGAATCTCAGAAAATCAAGCAGCTGAAGAAGATGTCAGCCTTTTGTCCATAGTTAGGCATATTATATATCCAATTGTAAATACCCTGACTGAATTAGAATTATACAGACAAATTAACAGCCTCTGAGACTTCCAACTGGCAATGGAAAATGCCATTAAAAGTTTGTCCAGTTGGTGTGTTGTTTCCAAATAAGCATTTCCAAGAAGGTCGTATGTTGGCAAGACCTGCAATCATCAAGTTTGGCCAAGTGGCTGTGACTTGGAAGGAATGGAACAAATATAGCCATGACTTTTGGGGCACTGACCTTCCACACAGATCAGACTTCAAAGGAAAAACCCTTTCTCCTTTCTCCCAACTTTTTTTCACACTCATTCTCTTTCTCACTTTCTTTCTCTCACATACACACAGACAGAGTTTTGTGGGTTTAAATTCTTCCAAATGATTGTTCCTCAGATTGCTCCCAGGGTGTGTTTTGGCTCTCCTATCATATTTTTCAGGGATTCAAGATATATAAAGTGCACTCTTTAATTCCCTAGTTTTCAAGAGAAGGAAGAATATTAGGGTTTGGAGAATTTCTCTGCTTTTGTTTAATGGAAACAAGATTTATGAACAAATACGTTTTTATAAAAACAGTTCTTTACTCCTTCCTTCTCCATTACACACAGAACACACTCTCAGCATACTGAATTTTAAAATATTTAACTTTTAAGTTTGTAGAGCAAGTTTTCCCCTAAAGATAAAATATGAGGCCAAAAGTTAATTGTTGCAATCATCTAGCCTGGCTTGTGAATCACAATTCTTGATGAAGAGTAAATACATCTTATGTAAATTTGGAACTGTTGACTGTATAAGAACATTTTAAAAATAGTTGCAATCAAAGTACAATGCAATCCTATGCATATTACTTCAATGTTTAATTTACCTCACTTTGAAACAGATTCATGTTTCTCATTCCAAAGGGCCTTCTTGACCCACAAGATTGCTAATTTACAGTAAAGCTTATATAAAAATCCTATTTTTTCCAATACTACTTTCAGACTATTTAGCAAATTTACTATGCTTCAAATATGCTAGGTAGATTTCCCCAGAGAAACCTCATAAAATTTCACTATTTTGCAGCATAATAAATGAACAATCCAGACCTTACATCCAGCTTTGTCTACTTTCTGGAATTTTTTTCATATAGAATGGCATCTCTAAGGCACATCTGTTTAATAATTTTGTCTTTAAACCCTTAGGGAAAATCCACAAGGCATATGAATTGGAGAAAATAAAAAATGCAACAAAATAGCCAGCAAATACAGTAATTGCTGAATTATACAAAGTGAATATGAAGCAAGCCGTGGCCACAGTCCAACATATTTAAGCCTCTCGAGATCAATAGCACACTGATGGGTTGTAGTTGATATCTCTACACCACCTGTTGTTGAATTCATTAATTTTCTATTTCAGATTCAATACTTTTGTCCCTGGATACAAGCCATATAGTATGCATTTCCTTTTTCTTTCTACAAGGTGCTGATATAATTTATTTCCATTAGTGTCATTGACACATACAACTTGAAGAGCTATGCCTATCCAGGAGTCAGTTTATTATACAGTAGATATAAAACTTGTATACTGGCTTATGTAAAAATAAACATCAATGAGCTTGATTCAAAGAAAATAAAGACTTTTTCTACCCATAGAAATGCTATTGTCAAATAATAGTTCAGCACTGCATGAAAATGCAGTTACAGGTGTTTCTCAACTATGACCAGATGCTTAATGACTACTCGAAGTTATGACAAACATCCCTGGGGTACTTACAGCACAGCTCACTTATGATAATTGGTTCACTTAAAAATTGTGGCATTTGTTTAACAACCACTGGGGAAAGGGTCATAAAATTGGATCAGTCATGGTGGGGGGGATGACCTGATTTACAACATGAGTTAAGACCATGATGGGCAGGCTCCATTGCAAATGTAAGTTGAAGACTACCTGTATGTAAAACAAATCAAACAGATAAAGGAAGAAGATATGTAGGATAAAGCAAAACATCCAAAGTAAGGTGCCTTTGAGGTGTGTAGTTCCAACTCACTGAGAAAAATGTAAATTGTAGATTGAAAGAAGGAAATATTGACTATTTGCAAAACAATTATCAGAGTCTGCTGCTATTTTCAATGGGTGCCACTAAAAGATGTTGAGCTGCATATGTACTCTGTATATGGAAGGGTAATTTTGTGATGCCTGTGCACCTATAAATCTATAAAAATTATTCTAGCTCAGATTTATCTATGTATAATATTTGATGTGGAGAGCCCTTTATTAAAGCTAAGGACATAGCATAGGGAAGGAGAATAAGGAGCAAGGGAGAGAGAGAAAGAAAGAGAGAGGGTGGTGGAGGAGGAAGATAACTGAAAAGAAATATAAATTCATAAGTCAAACAGAATACTGTATACAATTCTGTTTCAAAGTTGTCAATCCCCTAGCTTAAAATTCTCCAATATAATATAAAGAATCATAATTATTTCTCTATACTTCAGGTCAATCCTGGATTTCTATATATCCTACCAAGACCTTAAGGCTAAAATCTATATCTATAAAAGAGAAGCCCCGAAAAAAGTATGTTTCTATGTCTTGTATAGAAATCCACACCCCTACACCAATTTCCCCCAAACTTTAAACATAGGTTCCTTACCCTTGCGAAATGAACACTGTTGGGGTCTGCAGTCCGTGGGGTGCCTCTTTCACCCCCAAAAAGGGGGCTAAAGAGACACCCCCTGCAAACTACAATGAAAGAGGCACTGCACATGATCAGCAACAAACCTCCACTACGCATGTCCGTATTCCGCATTTCAAGCGGCAACTGCCTCACAAATACCAGAAAATGGCCCCAACCCCACGAAGCACACATGTTCACCCAGGTGGCTGATCTGCCACTGCTGCCAATGGAAAGATAAGTGAGTGCCCTTCTGTTCTGGCGGGCGGCTCCACTGGGGCAGGAGAGCAAAGCGAGCAAAAGTTTCTGCTTCTTTCTCCACTGTAGCCACCGTTCAGCCAAGCCGCAGAGGCTGGTGCTGGCCACCAGATTGGAAGCAGCCTGTGCTGCGACTGCCGTCCTCCTTGAGGATTGCCCTGCCCTGGAACAGCCACAGAGCCACACCAGGCACCCGAGAGCACAACCACGACACAAGCCCACAACCACAGCCATGCCAGGTGGCCAGGAGCACATGCCTGCATGGATCCTCTTTGCCTTCTGCTCCCCATGTTCCTCTGGCACTCCCACTGCCCAGCTGAGCCAGCCGAATGAAACCCTCGCGCTGCCAGAGTACGGAGAAGAGCAATGCACATTTGCCTCTTCCTCCTGCCAGGGATGCTGAACGTCGGGAGCGATGCCGCTGCCCGAGAATGACCTGCAGCACATTGGGGCATCAGGGGGAGATGGAGGGGTAATTGAGGGATGTCTCCAATTCCCAGCGAGGCTAAGCAAAGCAACAGCTGATTTCCACTCTGCCCCTCTAAACACTCTGCCTACTCACTTCCATACCTAACATTCCACGTGGGGGAAGGGGAAACAGATTATGAAGACCAGGAGGAGGAGGATGCAAGAAGAGGATGAGGGTGAGGCTGAAGAAGAAACTGAAAAGGACAAAGAGCAGCAGGAGGGAATAACAGGGGGAGGGGCAAGGACAACAAAACTATGAACAACAGCAGGAACAATAGAATGGAAGAACATGAGGAAGAACAGGGGGAGAAGGGAGAATAACACCAAGAAGAAGAGGAGAAGGAGGAGGGGAAAGAAGACAATGAAGAGGAGAAGAATGAGAGAAAAAACAAGGTGCAAGAAGACGATAAACAGAAGTAGGAGGCAGTAAGAACAGGATGACGAACAGCAGCAGGGAAAGGAGGTAAAACAACATGATCAACAATAGGCACAGGGGGAGAAACAGGAGAGCAGAAGGAGGGTAAACAACATTATGAAAAGGAGGAGGGGAATGAAGACAAACAGCAAGATCGCAATGAAGATGAAGACACACAACATCAAGAAGAAACCACCCACCAGGACATTTCAATACAAATACCCTTCGTTTCCAAAAATAAAAAACCCAGGCAAGGCCAGGTCATCAGCTAGTATTCATATATTGTTGTAAGCCACCCAGTGTTGTAAGTTGCCCAGAGTCCTTCGAGAGTTGGGCGGCCTAGAAATGTAAATAATAAATAAATAAATAAATAAATAAATATCATGTTCACTTTATTTTGTCACTGCATGGACAAAATACTGTTCATGTATACAGTGTTTGTACTGTTCGCTCTGTGCAACCACTGTATCCATATAATTGTGCACACTTTTTCATAAAAACTCAAAAATTTCACTGTAGAACTGCCTGTGGGTTTGTCATGTATAGTGTTCTTTCTATTTATTAAGTGAGCAATATTAAAACAAGTTGTCATTGATTTTCCTTTTTTTGTTAACTATTTTATTTGGCATTGCTACGGCAATGTAATTTACAGTACTTTGAACAATATATTATTTAATTTAAAAATACATTTTGATATGTACCTTACACCTCTACTTTGTATTTACATAAATATATGTACCAAACCATGATTCTTTTCTGTTACTCTGGTAGTCCTTTTTAATTTTAATTGTGTTGATAACAACAGAGCTCAACCTAAATGTAGTAAGAACACATTCATTCTATAAACTTTCTTCCTATGACTTATTCTAATGCATATGAGGACAATTATCCTTTGACAACTCTGATGAATAGCAGTGCTCTTTTACTTGACTTGTCACATTGATCACCAGCTACTGATACAATTAATAAAGCATTGCTGTCTACACAGCATATTAATAATTAGACTGAATTGGAGATGACAACACTAATACGTCTAGTGCACTGACTTTTTAATCTTTTACGTCCTGCCAGCTCCCAAGATAAAAGAAATAAAAACCCAACATCCTACCTCTTCCCTCACCTGACAAGAGGTTCTTACCTATTGGGCACCTCGGCATATTTCAAATAAACATAACTTCATTTCTCAAAGAATGGAAAAATCCAGTTGCTAGTGATGAATGCTTTAAATAATGGACAGGATCCAGGGTGATTAGTTGTTATGTACACTCAAGAGTTTGTTCTTATTTAATAGGATAGATTGTGTATGTATGTTTTTGGAAATTTTCTTGATTTCCCGAACTTTGGGAAATGTTTGGGCCTGAATGCTTCTATTCCAGGAGACTTCATAGCCTCGTGAACGACATGGAGCTCACTGTGTATATAGGCACACACAAAAGTCATCCTGTGGAAAGGAGGGGGCCATTTCCTGTCTCCATTTCGGTCGATCCTCGCTGCCTGAAATTGCCCAAAAACATGGCAGGGATTGGGGGTGAGCACAAGCAGGAGAGTTCCATCCTGAAACGGCGACAAAAGTTGTCCCATGGAAAGGAGGGGGCCGTCGCTGGCACCCCCGACCGGCTTCACCTTGCTCCTCTCCAGCCCCAAGCCATGGAAACAGGATGCCTCCATCCTCCACACATAAAGTGCTGGCAGGGTCTGCAAACACCACCTGACATTTCCCCCCTTGTCTTGAGTGCACCCTCCCCATGCTCTTCTCCACCCTTGGCTAAAACAGAGGCATCCGGCGGCATCCAGCAAGCAAGCGAGCAAGCAAGCAAGCAAAAAGTCACCAGGTGGAACAGTCAGTATGCAGAAGGTGGGCAGTCAGTCACATGACCACCACTGCTGCCGCCCTGACTGCTGGGGAGAGCCGAGGAGAACTGCCAAGCATGCAAGATGGAGGCGGGAGAGCGTTAGCAAAAATTGGGGTGTGCAGAGGCCAAAAACACAACGCCCTGAGGCCAGAGCCATTGGTGCTCTCACTGGCCGGGTGGTGGAAAAAAAGCAGCCCAGTTGCAAGGTGCCCAAAGATTAGGAAGAAGTCTTGTTTTATGTCTGTTTCTGCAAAGCCCAGCAGGGCCACCCGGAGCTTAAGGCATTGCTGGCAAAGGGGAGTCCATGTTGGGGAACTTTTTCAGGCCTTCATCCTGCCCTCCCCAAGAGCATCAGCCAAGCCTGGGCCCATTTGCTGGAGGCTCCAGTAAATTCACTGAGGATTTCTCTCAGGTAATGCTGGGTAGCTTTTTTGCTGGACCCCTCAGCCTTCTTGGGAAGACATGAAGTTTGGAAGAAAGGATCAGGCAATGTGGAGTTAACCAGATGTCATCTGGTTAAAGTAGGGGTCTTCAAATTTGACAGCTTTAAGACTTGTGGACTTCAACTCTTAGAATTCCTCCTCCAGTCATGTTAGCTCAGGAAGCCTTGGGTTGAAGTCTTTTCTCAACATGCAGGGAAAACAGATAGTTATGAGAGCAGCCTGTCTAGATTATTCTTAAACATTTCCACTGCTGCCTGGAATCACCCAAAAAGGCAATGGGGGAAGTGTGCTGTGGCATCCCTGCAGACTGGAACAGCTGATTGGGGGTATCAGCTGCTCCTGCTGAATCAGGCTGTAATAACGTGCTGAACCTGACCAGGCTGTTTGCTGTTTGCTGCAAGGACACTAGCCAGATGAATGGATGCTGGTAGGCAGAGGTAGAATTGTTTTTCTGGTTTTTCTCCCCAAAAACTAATATGTGTCTTACACTCCGGTGCATCTTATACTCCAAAAACTACGGTAATTTGGGCCACCGGTTTTATCGATGCATAACTAGGAGACAGAGGAGGAATTATTTTTTCAGTTCTGTTAAGAGTTGGATTACAGAGCAATGAATTTAACCAAAAGAAATATTCCTGGTGCAGTGATTATTGGCTCTTTATATCTAGGGGATATATTGTGTGTTACTGGACCATCGAGGGAATGTTTCTAAAAGGGAATGACCATCATCGATATATGACTTATTCATTTTCTGAACAAGACAGGACAGACTGTGAAGTTGTGACACAGCTGCCTCCTGCTGTTAATAAGAAATCACCTTGTTGCTTATACATAGGGTGGATAAAAATTTGCAGCAAGACACTTTTCAGCATTGTTAGCAGAAATGCAGTGCATTTGCTCACATCCAGATATTATTGTTAAAAGTGTTTCAATGCTGACACTGTGACAAAAAGGAGAAATTATTGGTTTTCACCAGTGAAATTTTGATTGAAGTCAGACAGTTACTTAGATCCCATTACATGTGGTTAGCTCAGCTAAAAATAGGCACATTCGAAGCTTGACATCAGTGTCTTAAAAGCTACTCATGGGATAGACAACAGCTTCTTTCTTTAAGCACTTAATTTTTTGCCATCAAATTAATATTTTATTATTCCTGTGGGCCCTCAACATGGTCTTTATGGTTTTCACAAAAGCATCAACAGCCATACGCACGCACGCACGCGCGCACACACACACACACACACACAGAGGCATGCCATCTCTCTTAAGTATCTCTCTCTCTCTCACACACACACACACGACATACTAGGAGAACATGCAGGATTTAATATGTGGCATAAGTAATTAATAGTGGGAAAAGATATAAAAGTTGCAACTGATAATTTCCATTTTAATGGAGGTCCATGAAGAAATAAATAACTAAAATAAGAGTAATCTATATGCCAGCCAGTTATATGATTTGAGAATCACCTCCTGCAAAACAAATATTTTACAACTTTGAACCTTTGCATAGCTCACACAAGAGAGTGATTTCATATAAGAGACAGGCTTTTAATTTGCTCTCACTGATCACAAGAGTATCAATTATTTTTTGATGGGACTTTCATCTTTTACCCGAAGAGGTATTCATTGCTTTGCAGACCTTTTCTTTTTCATCAGTCACTCAGAAATAAAAGATTTATGGTTATTTTTTTTCTAACCCCACTGTAACTCATGGAAACACTTTTGGTTAAAATATAGGATGCATCTACCAAAGCAAAGGTTTGACAAATGAAACAGAAAAAAATATCACATTTCAATTTTTTTAAACATGGTAATGGGTCATTTAAAGGATCAGATGAAATAAATACTGTAGACAGCACCTTTGCATATGTCCTTGGTTTTCTTTCCAATAAAGGAATTCAGTTTGTGTAGCTGAAAAGCAGGGAGGCCAAAAAGGAAGGAGGGGAAGAGATTAGAGTTCCCCTGATCAAGTTGCTTCAGGACCTGCAATGCATTGTCTCTATGAATCCCTTTTAGAGTCACAGCCAAAATCCAGGTTAAGTTCCCTTATTACCTCTATGACTGTGAATATAGGAGTAGTGCAAGTTGATTTGTGGAAGGGACGATTGGAATGGGCTGGAAACGGGGTGTATGAGAAAGCAATAAGAGAAGAATGTATAGCACGCCAATCCTGGCAGAACAGATCAGGATGCTTTTATACAACAGACAAGAAGTAGGTCAGCGTGGCTTGGCGGAAAGGGGAAGAAAGCCAGCCAGCCAGCCTTGTCGGAAAGAGTTCCAATGGAGATGGATTGATCCTATTGAAGAGGAAAGGAACAAGCCAAGCCTGACAGGAAAGAGTCAGACCAAGCTCAACAGGGGAATAGGAGAGGCACAAGTTAGGCTCAGGCTACAGAACTTACAAAATTTGGAATCATTAGAACAGAAGACTGAGATGGATGGGAAGAAGAGACTTTGGCAACAAAAGGGTGTTAGGTTAGAAACAAGAACAGAAAATGACACACTGGCTTCACTTGAAATCGCCCTGCCTCAAATGTGTTTATTGACACTCCAAGCTGTGTCTTACTGAAAAGCTATCTACTCAGAAGGGCAGCTGAACCTGTCTCATCTGCAGGCAGCAAAACTATCATTCTTTCCACGAATAATTTAATTTGAAACAAAAAAACCAAGCCAATAAATAAAGTCCTGTCCTGTGATTCTGTTCTTCCAAAAAAAAACTAACCATGGGAACTGCTACCATGGGAATTTGATCAGAATAAATATTCGGAGACTAACAGATAACAAACATTTAATTTTATTTTCTAAGGTGGACTAAACGCTGGGTAATGTTTTCTGCTAAAGAGGAGGAAGGTGAAAAAATACAAAAGTAAATTGATGACATCTATCATTTGTAAAGAGAGCCAAGCTTGGCAAAACCAGCTTGGCAACCTTGAGCCAGTCCTTGGAAGAAGGCAAACTAAAAAATTGCTGCCTAAAAGATTTGTCTATGTACTGTATCTCCCCAAAAACAAGCCCTAGCCCAATTTCCACGCCTGCACCTGATAAAAGTCCTACCTCAAAAATAAGCCCTAGTTAAGACTGCCCACCATCTGGTTGTATGAGATGAGGTGAGGCACATGTGTAAAAATCAAGCTAGGATGAGGGTGGGGCTGGAGCTGCCCTCTGCACCCATTTAGCTTAGAACTGCTGCAGCCTGACTCCTGTCACACCGCTGTCTGATTGCTTCTGTGGCCACTTGTGGTCACTCACAGCCAGATGGCATGTGGCGCATTGCACCAAAGCCACTGCTCACTGTAAGATGACACATGGCTTGTCACACCGATGCTTCCACTCATGGTAGGAGGCCACGTGGCATGTTGCACCAGTGCTGCCTCTCATGGCAGGAGGCCATGTGGCAAATTGTGCCAATGTCACTGCTCATGGCAGGACGCTATATGGCAGGTCACACTGGTGCTGCTGCTCATGCATGCAATGGCACAACGTGCTACATAGCCTCCTGCCCTGAGTGGCAGCACTGGTGCAACAAGCCATGTAACTTGCGACTGCAGAAGTCAGGCAGTGGTGCAACAGGTTTCAGGGCATGGGAGGCCTGCCTGAGGTGGTCCTAGGGCATGAGTAGGGAATCTTGGCTCTTTTATGACTTTTTGACTTCAACCCCCAGAATTCCTAAGCCAGCATGGAAGAAGAATTCTGGGAGTTGAAGTCCACTAGTCATAAAAGAGTCAAGATTCCCTACCTATGTCCTAGGGTATGATATCCCCCCAAAATAAGACCTGGTCTGAAAAGAAAATAAGAGCAGGTCTTACTTTTGGGAAAACATGGTATTCACAAGCAAGCAAGACAGTCTTAAAGACTAAAAAAATGGATTGTGAATGGATAAGCATTAAAAGTTAAGCTTATGAAGTAGAGAGAATATTTTACTAATATCGCTTTGGCTGGAGTTCCCCATTTGCTATTTTTATAAATAGCATATATTTATAAAATAGCAGAAGAGAAATTTATTTTGCAATAAAAAAACTGATCATCACTCCAGAACTCATTTCACATTATAGTTTTACTAGCATTTCTACCACATTTGAGAGGCTAACTAAATAATACCACCAGGTCATAATACTGAACTGTTAAAAAAGAAATTGTGAAGAAATGGTAAAATATTGTGTGGCCTATGCCCTCTTGACTTTATGTCAAATCCCAACCATAAATTGACTTCAACATGGTCATTAAAAATAGATAAAACACTCATTTTTAAACTTTATATACCGTAGATATAGCAAGACGAGAATCCTGTTCTAAATTGTTCAAAATCATTGAAACAAAACCTTACAATGTTTTAGAGTTTGGAGAAGCTTAGAGTTTGGGGAACCCTAGGGAAGAGAATCTTTGGCATCCCCAAAAGGTTAACGCAGGTGATCATTTGAGTGATTTATCAATTTTAGACATATTTAGTTTAAAATTTCTCAACCCATGACCCATGTTTAAATTTTGAAGGTACAATTATCGTAATTCAGAAATAAAAGCAAATAAGAAAAAAGTTCAATTCTGTTCATCATATATATTCATGATGAAGCCTTGATTCTATCTTTATATACCTTCACCTGAAGATCTTCTGAGAGAACGCAAATCAATAATTTAATGACACGGCTGTAGTTTTCTGTTATAAAACTACTAGCTTATTACCCGGCTTCACCTGGGGAAAATGGGGCCTGACATTTCTCCCTCGCTATGTCCTCATGCTGCAAGTAGGGATATGTGCAGCATACAATTCCCAATGTTCTTTGCCTGATTTGCATTCCTTGCCTCTTTTGGCTAGAGAGGCTCTGATTTCCATACGTTGCCTGTATTGGCTGCAGAACCTCCTCACTCATCCTGCATAGTACAGGTTTGCTGCTGTTTTGGTGTTTTGTCCCATTTGCTACACTTTTGGGGGGGCAAAGAGCCCCCCTATGCACTGGCGACCCCCACAGTGACCATCTTATTATGGAAAGGTACCTCTGTGTCAATTTTGGGGGAGATTGGTGGAGGGATGTGTTTTTGTATAGAGAACATACAAACATTCGTCACTCCTGGGACTTCTCTTTTATAGATATAAATTGTGGACATTTTTAGACTAGAAATCCTCAATAGAAAAGCCTTGCACAATTTTATTTTCAGTTGAATCATTGTTCACCCCACCTTCTCATGATACAGAAGAATGTAATTTTCAAATGACCTCTTACTAGATGCATATCTGATTTCTATTCATTAAATAATGGTTCACACTTAAAGATGAAGTGAAAATATATCAAATGTGGGCATTTTGTTTGATACTGATGTCATCAAATAGACACTTGATCATCATTAAATATCTGATTTCTATTCATTAAATAATTATTCATCTGAATTCATCCAGATTCTTAGGTTTCTTCCTTACTTTACTGGGGTTTTTTTTCCCCAAAATTGAGATTACCTCTAAATGTGAAGTTTGAGAGATTTTGCTGCTTCTGCAACTCTTACTGGAACCTTTCTTCATTTCTTTTTTTAAGGAATCAGTCTATTACACAGATTTCCATGTAGCTGGTTTTTATTAACTTCTCCTGGTTTTTCATTAACAGATGTACAAGAGATTTATTTTAAAAATTAAAGAAATATTCTCTAAATATTTGATTATGCTTAATTTGCTAATAGTTCAGTATAGATACTTGATTTCATAATGTTATGTTTGACAGATGGTTTGTGATGCTATTGCAATTTTTAAAATACATACAATACTGATTCTTTGAATTTGGGAGTTTTGAATATTTATATATATTTGTAATGTTTCTATACATTCATAACAAAGGTAGTCCTCAACTTATGGCCAAAATTGAGCCCCAAAATTCAATTGCTAAGCAAGGGAGTGAGTTAAAGTGAGTTAAATGCCCCATTTCATAATCTTTTTTGTCATAATTGTTAATTGAATCAATGCAGTTCTTAACTGAATCACGTGATTGTTAAGCAAATCTAGTTTCCCGCATTGTCTTTGATTGTCAGATGTATGTTGGGAAGGATAGAAATGGGGTTCACATGAACCCAGAACAGTGCATAAATACATGTCAATTGCCAAGCGGCCAAATTTTGATCACCTAATCATGAGAATGTTGCAATGGTTGTAAGAGTGAAAATTGGTCCTAAGTCACTTTTTCCTGTGCCAGTGTAACTTTAAAAGTACCTAAACAAGTGGTTGTAAGTCAAGGCCTACTTGTAATGCAACATTACTTTTTCAGTATTTAAAAAAATGCAGGAAAACAGGCTTGAAGCCAGCAAATACGGTTGCAATATTTAAAGAAGGGGTAATATTGATTAGGGATGTTAAATGTACTAGAAAAAGAAACTTAAGACAGGGTAGTAATCAAAGTGAAATTTACTGCAAGAATTGTGGGGAAAATAGAATGACTTGGAGAGAATGCTGTACAGTTTATAAAATGAAAAGAACAACTCCAAAATACACAGATAAATGTATAAAGATAAATTTGAAAATCTCTTATCCAAGTCATCAACGTATTTGATGTACTTATAGAATGTATTTATAGAAAAACCATATGGCATAATGGAAAATGACAAATCTGGAGAAACAAGACTAGGAACTTGTCTCAACTGAACAAGAGTTGAGAAAATACGCAACTACAATTCATGCTGTATAACCACATCAAAGAATATTTATTATGGTCATAAATGATAATACAAAATTACAAAAGTTACACATTTTATCCTCTTAATCTATCAATAAATCTAATTGACCATCTTTTTCAATGATAGGGTCATTTTAGTAGAATATCTTTAGTATAGATGATAACATAAATATTTATTTATGAATTTATTTATTGTCATTGTACATATATACAGTATATAGATACAA